>CALNHX010003099.1:0-158647 GCA_940337035.1 Agriotes lineatus | reverse complement strand
CAAGAGCAAACGGCGGTGTTTGGCAGCTCTATTTGTTTTTGTAGAATTTGCAAATTGGCAAAATCAAGCTTTTCCGTATGTCGCGGTGTCGCATTAAGTATTCTAAGACACAGCAATTCGGATATGGCGACCGTACCATGTCGATGGGGTTAGATAAATTTTATTTATTATTCAATTTAATGCCTTCAAGTGTTATAGCTCCTGCTTCTATAGTTATATAGTTATAATGTTGCTTTTTGATTTTATTAGGTGACATACTAAATTAAAGCGAAGCGCGGAAAGCAGCAAGAGCAAACGGCGGTGTTTGGCAGCTCTATTTGTTTTTGTAGAATTTGCAAATTGGCAAAATCAAGCTTTTCCGTATGTCGCGGTGTCGCATTAAGTATTCTAAGACACAGCAATTCGGATATGGCGACCGTACCATGTCGATGGGGTTAGATAAATTTAATTTATTATTCAATTTAATGCCTTCAAGTGTTATAGCTCCTGCTTCTATAGTTATATAGTTATAATATTGCTCTTTGATTTTATTAGGTGCCATACTAAATTAAAGCGAAGCGCGGAAAGCAGCAAGAGCAAACGGCGGTGTTTGGCAGCTCTATTTGTTTTTGTAGAATTCGCAAATTGACAAAATAAAGCTTTTCCGTATGTCGCGGTGTCGCATTAAGTATTCTAAGCACAGCAATGCGTATTTGGCCACCGTACCATGTCGATGGGGTTTGATAAATTTTATTTATTATTCAATTTAATGCCTTCAATTGCTATAGCTCCTGATTCTATAGTTATATAGTTATAATTTTGCTTTTGGATTTTATTAGGTGCCATACTAAATTAAAGCGAATCTCGGAAAGCAGCAAGAGCAAACGGCGGTGTTTGGCAGCTCTATTTGTTTTTGTAGAATTTGAAAATTGGCAAAATCAAGCTTTTCCGTATGTCGCGGTGTCGCATTAAGTATTCTAAGACACAGCAATTCGGATATGGCGACCGTACCATGTCGATGGGGTTAGATAAATTTTATTTATTATTTAATTTAATGCCTTCAAGTGTTATAGCTCTTGCTTCTATAGTTATATAGTTATAATATTGCTTTTGGATTTTATTAGGTGCCATACTAAATTAAAGCGAATCTCGGAAAGCAGCAAGAGCAAACGACGGTTTTTGGCAGCTCTATTTGTTTTTGTAGAATTTGCAAATTGGATAAATAAAGCTTTTCCGTATGTCGCGGTGTCGCATTAAGTATTCTAAGACACAGCAATGCGTATTTGGCCACCGTACCATGTCGATGGGGTTTGATAAATTTTATTTATTATTCAATTTAATGCCTTCAAGTGTTATAGCTCCTGCTTCTATAGTTATATAGTTATAATATTGCTTTTTGATTTTATTAGGTGCCATACTAAGTTAAAGCGAAGCTCGGAAAGCAGCAAGAGCAAACGGCGGCGTTTGGCAGCTCTATTTGTTTTTGTAGAATTCGCAAATTGGCAAAATAAAGCTTTTCCGTATGTCGCGGTGTCGCATTAAGTATTCTAAGACACAGCAATGCGTATTTGGCCACCGTACCATGTCGATGGGGTTAGATAAATTTTATTTATTATTCAATTTAATGCCTTCAAGTGTTATAGCTCCTGCTTCTATAGTTATATAGTTATAATATTGCTTTTTGATTTTATTAGGTGCCATACTAAATTAAAGCGAAGCGCGGAAAGGAACAAGAGCAAACGGCGGTGTTTGGCAGCTCTATTTGTTTTTGTAGAACTTGCAAATTGGCAAAATAATGCTTTTCCGTATGTCGCGGCGTCGCATTAAGTATTCCAAGACACAGCAACGCGTATTTGGCCACCGTACCATGTCGATGGGGTTTGACAAATTTTATTTATTATTCAATTTAATGTCTTCAATTGCTATAGCTCCTGCTTCTATAGTTATATAGTTATAATATTGCTTTTTTATTTTATTAGGTGCCATACTAAATTAAAGCGAATCTCGGAAAGCAGCAAGAGCAAACGGCGGTGTTTGGCAGCTCTATTTGTTTTTGTAGAATTTGCAAATTGGCAAAATCAAGCTTTTCCGTATGTCGCGGTGTCGCATTAAGTATTCTAAGACACAGCAATTCGGATATGGCGACCGTACCATGTCGATGGGGTTAGATAAATTTTATTTATTATTCAATTTAATGCCTTCAATTGCTATAGCTCCTGCTTCTATAGTAATATAGTTATAATATTGCTTTTGGATTTTATTAGGTGCCATACTAAATTAAAGCGAATCTCGGAAAGCAGCAAGAGCAAACGGCGGTGTTTGGCAGCTCTATTTGTTTTTGTAGAATTTGCAAATTGGCAAAATCAAGCTTTTCCGTATGTCGCGGTGTCGCATTAAGTATTCTAAGACACAACAATTCGGATATGGCGACCGTACCATGTCGATGGGATTAGATAAATTTTATTTATTATTCAATTTAATGCCTTCAAGTGTTATAGCTCCTGCTTCTATAGTTATATAGTTATAATATTGCTTTTTGATTTTATTAGGTGCCTTACTAAATTAAAGCGAAGCGCGGAAAGCAGCAAGAGCAAACGGCGGTGTTTGGCAGCTCTATTTGTTTTTGTAGAATTTGCAAATTGGCAAAATCAAGCTTTTCCGTATGTCGCGGTGTCGCATTAAGTATTCTAAGACACAGCAATTCGGATATGGCGACCGTACCATGTCGATGGGGTTAGATAAATTTAATTTATTATTCAATTTAATGCCTTCAATTGCTATAGCTCCTGCTTCTATAGTTATATAGTTATAATATTGCTTTTGGTTTTTATTAGGTGCCATACTAAATTAAAGCGTATCTCGGAAAGCAGCAAGAGCAAACGGCGGTGTTTGGCAGCTCTATTTGTTTTTGTAGAATTTGCAAATTGGCAAAATCAAGCTTTTCCGTATGTCGCGGTGTCGCATTAAGTTTTCTAAGACACAGTAATTCGGATATGGCGACCGTACCATGTCGATGGGGTTAGATAAATTTTATTTATTATTCAATTTAATGCCTTCAAGTGTTATAGCTCTTGCTTCTATAGTTATATAGTTATAATATTGCTTTTGGATTTTATTAGGTGCCATACTAAATTAAAGCGAATCTCGGAAAGCAGCAAGAGCAAACGGCGGTTTTTGGCAGCTCTATTTGTTTTTGTAGAATTTGCAAATTGGCAAAATAAAGCTTTTCCGTATGTCGCGGTGTCGCATTAAGTATTCTAAGACACAGCAATGCGTATTTGGCCACCGTACCATGTCGATGGGGTTTGATAAATTTTATTTATTATTCAATTTAATGCCTTCAATTGCTATAGCTCCTGCTTCTATAGTTATATAGTTATAATATTGCTTTTGGATTTTACTAGGTGCCATACTAAATTAAAGAGAATCTCGGAAAGCAGCAAGAGCAAACGGCGGTGTTTGGCAGCTCAATTTGTTTTTGTAGAATTTGCAAATTGGCAAAATCAAGCTTTTCCGTATGTCGCGGTGTCGCATTAAGTATTCTAAGACACAGCAATTCGGATATGGCGACCGTACCATGTCGATGGGGTTAGATAAATTTTATTTATTATCCAATTTAATGCCTTCAAGTGTTATAGCTCCTGCTTCTATAGTTATATAATTATAATATTGCTTTTTGATTTTATTAGGTGCCATACTAAGTTAAAGCGAAGCTCGGAAAGCAGCAAGAGCAAACGGCGGCGTTTGGCAGCTCTATTTGTTTTTGTAGAATTCGCAAATTGGCAAAATAAAGCTTTTCCGTATGTCGCGGTGTCGCATTAAGTATTCTGAGACACAGCAATGCGTATTTGGCCACCGTACCATGTCGATGGGGTTTGATAAATTTTATTTATTATTCAATTTAATGCCTTCAATTGCTATAGCTCCTGCTTCTATAGTAATATAGTTATAATATTGCTTTTGGATTTAATTAGGTGCCATACTAATTTAAAGCGAATCTCGGAAAGCAGCAAGAGCAAACGGCGGTGTTTGGCAGCTCTATTTGTTTTTGTAGAATTCGCAAATTGACAAAATAAAGCTTTTCCGTATGTCGCGGTGTTGCATTAAGTATTCTAAGACACAGCAATGCGTTTTGGCCACCGTACCATGTCGATGGGGTTTGATAAATTTTATTTATTATTCAATTTAATGCCTTCAATTGCTATAGCTCCTGCTTCTATAGTTATATAGTTATAATATTGCTTTTGGATTTTATTAGGTGCCATACTAAATTAAAGCGAATCTCGGAAAGCAGCAAGAGCAAACGGCGGTGTTTGGCAGCTCTATTTGTTTTTGTAGAATTTGCAAATTGGCAAAATCAAGCTTTTCCGTATGTCGCGGTGTCGCATTAAGTATTCTAAGACACAGCAATTCGGATATGGCGACCGTACCATGTCGATGGGGTTAGATAAATTTTATTTATTATTCAATTTAATGCCTTCAAGTGTTATAGCTCCTGCTTCTATAGTTATATAGTTATAATATTGCTTTTTGGTTTTATTAGGTGCCATACTAAATTAAAGCGAAACGCGGAAAGCAGCAAGAGCAAACGGCGGTGTTTGGCAGCTCTATTTGTTTTTGTAGAAATTGCAAATTGGCAAAATAAAGCTTTTCCGTATGTCGCGGTGTCGCATTAAGTATTCTAAGACACAGCAATGCGTATTTGGCCACCGTACCATGTCGATGGTGATTGATAAATTTTATTTATTATTCAATTTAATGCCTTCAAGTGTTATAGCTCCTGCTTCTATAGTTATATAGTTATAATATTGCTTTTGGATTCTATTAGGTGCCATACTAAATTAAAGCGAATCTCGGAAAGCAGCAAGAGCAAACGGCGGTGTTTGGCAGCTCTATTTGTTTTTGTAGAATTTGCAAATTGGCAAAATCAAGCTTTTCCGTATGTCGCGGTGTCGCATTAAGTATTCTAAGACACACCAATGCGTATTTGGCCACCGTACCATGTCGATGGGGTTTGACAAATTTTATTTATTATTCAATTTAATGCCTTCAATTGCTAAAGCTCCTGCTTCTATAGTTATATAGTTATAATATTGCTTTTGGATTTTATTAGGTGCCATACTAAATTAAAGCGAATCTCGGAAAGCAGCAAGAGCAAACGGCGGTGTTTGGCAGCTCTATTTGTTTTTGTAGAATTTGCAAATTGGCAAAATCAAGCTTTTCCGTATGTCGCGGTGTCGCATTAAGTATTCTAAGACACAGCAATTCGGATATGGCGACCGTACCATGTCGATGGGGTTAGATAAATTTTATTTAATATTCAATTTAATGCCTTCAAGTGTTATAGCTCCTGCTTCTATAGTTATATAGTTATAATATTGCTTTTTGGTTTTATTAGGTGCCATACTAAATTAAAGCGAAGCGCGGAAAGCAGCAAGAGCAAACGGCGGTGTTTGGCAGCTCTATTTGTTTTTGTAGAATTTGCAAATTGGCAAAATAAAGCTTTTCCGTATGTCGCGGTGGCGCATTAAGTATTCTAAGACACAGCAATTCGGATATGGCGACCGTACAATGTCGATGGGGTTAGATAAATTTTATTTATTATTCAATTTAATGCCTTCAAGTGTTATAGCTCCTGCTCCTATAGTTATATAGTTATAATATTGCTTTTTGATTTTATTAGGTGCCATACTAAATTAAAGCGAATCTCGGAAAGCAGCAAGAGCAAACGGCGGTGTTTGGCAGCTCTATTTGTTTTTGTAGAATTTGCAAATTGGCAAAATCAAGCTTTTCCGTATGTCGTGGTGTCGCATTAAGTATTCTAAGACACAGCAATTCGGATATGGAGACCGTACCATGTCGATGGGGTTAGATAAATTTTATTTATTATTCAATTTAATGCCTGCAATTGCTATAGCTCCTGCTTCTATAGTAATATAGTTATAATATTGCTTTTGGATTTTATTAGGTGCCATACTAAATTAAAGCGAAGCGCGGAAAGCAGCAAGAGTAAACGGCGGTGTTTGGCAGCTCTATTTGTTTTTGTAGAATTTGCAAATTGGCAAAATCAAGCTTTTCCGTATGTCGCGGTGTCGCATTAAGTATTCTAAGACACAGCAATTCGGATATGGCGACCGTACCATGTCGATGGGGTTAGATAAATTTTATTTATTATTCAATTTAATGCCTTCAAGTGTTATAGCTCCTGCTTCTATAGTTATATAGTTATAATATTGCTTTTTGATTTTATTAGGTGCCATACTAAATTAAAGCGAAGCGCGGAAAGCAGCAAGAGCAAACGGCGGTGTTTGGCAGCTCTATTTGTTTTTGTAGAATTTGCAAATTGGCAAAATCAAGCTTTTCCGTATGTCGCGGTGTCGCATTAAGTATTCTAAGACACAGCAATTCGGATATGGCGACCGTACCATGTCGATGGGGTTAGATAAATTTTATTTATTATTCAATTTAATGCCTTCAAGTGTTATAGCTCCTGCTTCTATAGTTATATAGTTATAATGTTGCTTTTTGATTTTATTAGGTGACATACTAAATTAAAGCGAAGCGCGGAAAGCAGCAAGAGCAAACGGCGGTGTTTGGCAGCTCTATTTGTTTTTGTAGAATTTGCAAATTGGCAAAATCAAGCTTTTCCGTATGTCGCGGTGTCGCATTAAGTATTCTAAGACACAGCAATTCGGATATGGCGACCGTACCATGTCGATGGGGTTAGATAAATTTAATTTATTATTCAATTTAATGCCTTCAAGTGTTATAGCTCCTGCTTCTATAGTTATATAGTTATAATATTGCTCTTTGATTTTATTAGGTGCCATACTAAATTAAAGCGAAGCGCGGAAAGCAGCAAGAGCAAACGGCGGTGTTTGGCAGCTCTATTTGTTTTTGTAGAATTCGCAAATTGACAAAATAAAGCTTTTCCGTATGTCGCGGTGTCGCATTAAGTATTCTAAGCACAGCAATGCGTATTTGGCCACCGTACCATGTCGATGGGGTTTGATACATTTTATTTATTATTCAATTTAATGCCTTCAATTGCTATAGCTCCTGATTCTATAGTTATATAGTTATAATTTTGCTTTTGGATTTTGTTAGGTGCCATACTAAATTAAAGCGAATCTCGGAAAGCAGCAAGAGCAAACGGCGGTGTTTGGCAGCTCTATTTGTTTTTGTAGAATTCGCAAATTGGCAAAATAAAGCTTTTTCGTATGTCGCGGTGTCGCATTAAGTATTCTAAGACACAGCAATGCGTATTTGGCCACCGTACCATGTCGATGGGGTTAGATAAATTTTATTTATTATTCAATTTAATGCCTTCAAGTGTTATAGCTCCTGCTTCTATAGTTATATAGTTATAATATTGCTTTTTGATTTTATTAGGTGCCATACTAAATTAAAGCGAAGCGCGGAAAGGAACAAGAGCAAACGGCGGTGTTTGGCAGCTCTATTTGTTTTTGTAGAACTTGCAAATTGGCAAAATAATGCTTTTCCGTATGTCGCGGTGTCGCATTAAGTATTCCAAGACACAGCAATGCGTATTTGGCCACCGTACCATGTCGATGGGGTTTGATAAATTTTATTTATTATTCAATTTAATGCCTTCAATTGCTATAGCTCCTGCTTCTATAGTTATATAGTTATAATTTTGCTTTTGGATTTTATTAGGTGCCATACTAAATTAAAGCGAATCTCGGAAAGCAGCAAGAGCAAACGGCGGTGTTTGGCAGCTCTATTTGTTTTTGTAGAATTTGAAAATTGGCAAAATCAAGCTTTTCCGTATGTCGCGGTGTCGCATTAAGTATTCTAAGACACAGCAATTCGGATATGGCGACCGTACCATGTCGATGGGGTTAGATAAATTTTATTTATTATTTAATTTAATGCCTTCAAGTGTTATAGCTCTTGCTTCTATAGTTATATAGTTATAATATTGCTTTTGGATTTTATTAGGTGCCATACTAAATTAAAGCGAATCTCGGAAAGCAGCAAGAGCAAACGACGGTTTTTGGCAGCTCTATTTGTTTTTGTAGAATTTGCAAATTGGATAAATAAAGCTTTTCCGTATGTCGCGGTGTCGCATTAAGTATTCTAAGACACAGCAATGCGTATTTGGCCACCGTACCATGTCGATGGGGTTTGATAAATTTTATTTATTATTCAATTTAATGCCTTCAAGTGTTATAGCTCCTGCTTCTATAGTTATATAGTTATAATATTGCTTTTTGATTTTATTAGGTGCCATACTAAGTTAAAGCGAAGCTCGGAAAGCAGCAAGAGCAAACGGCGGCGTTTGGCAGCTCTATTTGTTTTTGTAGAATTCGCAAATTGGCAAAATAAAGCTTTTCCGTATGTCGCGGTGTCGCATTAAGTATTCTAAGACACAGCAATGCGTATTTGGCCACCGTACCATGTCGATGGGGTTAGATAAATTTTATTTATTATTCAATTTAATGCCTTCAAGTGTTATAGCTCCTGCTTCTATAGTTATATAGTTATAATATTGCTTTTTGATTTTATTAGGTGCCATACTAAATTAAAGCGAAGCGCGGAAAGGAACAAGAGCAAACGGCGGTGTTTGGCAGCTCTATTTGTTTTTGTAGAACTTGCAAATTGGCAAAATAATGCTTTTCCGTATGTCGCGGTGTCGCATTAAGTATTCCAAGACACAGCAACGCGTATTTGGCCACCGTACCATGTCGATGGGGTTTGACAAATTTTATTTATTATTCAATTTAATGTCTTCAATTGCTATAGCTCCTGCTTCTATAGTTATATAGTTATAATATTGCTTTTTTATTTTATTAGGTGCCATACTAAATTAAAGCGAATCTCGGAAAGCAGCAAGAGCAAACGGCGGTGTTTGGCAGCTCTATTTGTTTTTGTAGAATTTGCAAATTGGCAAAATCAAGCTTTTCCGTATGTCGCGGTGTCGCATTAAGTATTCTAAGACACAGCAATTCGGATATGGCGACCGTACCATGTCGATGGGGTTAGATAAATTTTATTTATTATTCAATTTAATGCCTTCAATTGCTATAGCTCCTGCTTCTATAGTAATATAGTTATAATATTGCTTTTGGATTTTATTAGGTGCCATACTAAATTAAAGCGAATCTCGGAAAGCAGCAAGAGCAAACGGCGGTGTTTGGCAGCTCTATTTGTTTTTGTAGAATTTGCAAATTGGCAAAATCAAGCTTTTCCGTATGTCGCGGTGTCGCATTAAGTATTCTAAGACACAACAATTCGGATATGGCGACCGTACCATGTCGATGGGATTAGATAAATTTTATTTATTATTCAATTTAATGCCTTCAAGTGTTATAGCTCCTGCTTCTATAGTTATATAGTTATAATATTGCTTTTTGATTTTATTAGGTGCCTTACTAAATTAAAGCGAAGCGCGGAAAGCAGCAAGAGCAAACGGCGGTGTTTGGCAGCTCTATTTGTTTTTGTAGAATTTGCAAATTGGCAAAATCAAGCTTTTCCGTATGTCGCGGTGTCGCATTAAGTATTCTAAGACACAGCAATTCGGATATGGCGACCGTACCATGTCGATGGGGTTAGATAAATTTAATTTATTATTCAATTTAATGCCTTCAATTGCTATAGCTCCTGCTTCTATAGTTATATAGTTATAATATTGCTTTTGGTTTTTATTAGGTGCCATACTAAATTAAAGCGTATCTCGGAAAGCAGCAAGAGCAAACGGCGGTGTTTGGCAGCTCTATTTGTTTTTGTAGAATTTGCAAATTGGCAAAATCAAGCTTTTCCGTATGTCGCGGTGTCGCATTAAGTTTTCTAAGACACAGTAATTCGGATATGGCGACCGTACCATGTCGATGGGGTTAGATAAATTTTATTTATTATTCAATTTAATGCCTTCAAGTGTTATAGCTCTTGCTTCTATAGTTATATAGTTATAATATTGCTTTTGGATTTTATTAGGTGCCATACTAAATTAAAGCGAATCTCGGAAAGCAGCAAGAGCAAACGGCGGTTTTTGGCAGCTCTATTTGTTTTTGTAGAATTTGCAAATTGGCAAAATAAAGCTTTTCCGTATGTCGCGGTGTCGCATTAAGTATTCTAAGACACAGCAATGCGTATTTGGCCACCGTACCATGTCGATGGGGTTTGATAAATTTTATTTATTATTCAATTTAATGCCTTCAATTGCTATAGCTCCTGCTTCTATAGTTATATAGTTATAATATTGCTTTTGGATTTTACTAGGTGCCATACTAAATTAAAGAGAATCTCGGAAAGCAGCAAGAGCAAACGGCGGTGTTTGGCAGCTCAATTTGTTTTTGTAGAATTTGCAAATTGGCAAAATCAAGCTTTTCCGTATGTCGCGGTGTCGCATTAAGTATTCTAAGACACAGCAATTCGGATATGGCGACCGTACCATGTCGATGGGGTTAGATAAATTTTATTTATTATCCAATTTAATGCCTTCAAGTGTTATAGCTCCTGCTTCTATAGTTATATAATTATAATATTGCTTTTTGATTTTATTAGGTGCCATACTAAGTTAAAGCGAAGCTCGGAAAGCAGCAAGAGCAAACGGCGGCGTTTGGCAGCTCTATTTGTTTTTGTAGAATTCGCAAATTGGCAAAATAAAGCTTTTCCGTATGTCGCGGTGTCGCATTAAGTATTCTGAGACACAGCAATGCGTATTTGGCCACCGTACCATGTCGATGGGGTTTGATAAATTTTATTTATTATTCAATTTAATGCCTTCAATTGCTATAGCTCCTGCTTCTATAGTTATATAGTTATAATATTGCTTTTGGATTTTATTAGGTGCCATACTAAATTAAAGCGAATCTCGGAAAGCAGCAAGAGCAAACGGCGGTGTTTGGCAGCTCAATTTGTTTTTGTAGAATTTGCAAATTGGCAAAATCAAGCTTTTCCGTATGTCGCGGTGTCGCATTAAGTATTCTAAGACACAGCAATGCGTATTTGGCCACCGTACCATGTCGATGGGGTTTGATAAATTTTATTTATTATTCAATTTAATGCCTTCAATTGCTATAGCTCCTGCTTCTATAGTAATATAGTTATAATATTGCTTTTGGATTTAATTAGGTGCCATACTAATTTAAAGCGAATCTCGGAAAGCAGCAAGAGCAAACGGCGGTGTTTGGCAGCTCTATTTGTTTTTGTAGAATTTGCAAATTGGCAAAATCAAGCTTTTCCGTATGTCGCGGTGTCGCATTAAGTATTCTAAGACACAGCAATTCGGATATGGCGACCGTACCATGTCGATGGGGTTAGATAATTTTTATGTATTATTCAATTTAATGCCTTCAAGTGTTATAGCTCCTGCTTCTATAGTTATATAGTTATAATATTTCTTTTGGATTTTATTAGGTGCCATACTAAATTAAAGCGAATCTCGGAAAGCAGCAAGAGCAAACGGCGGTGTTTGGCAGCTCTATTTGTTTTTGTAGAATTCGCAAATTGACAAAATAAAGCTTTTCCGTATGTCGCGGTGTCGCATTAAGTATTCTAAGACACAGCAATGCGTATTTGGCCACCGTACCATGTCGATGGGGTTTGATAAATTTTATTTATTATTCAATTTAATGCCTTCAAGTGTTATAGGTCCTGCTTCTATAGTAATATAGTTAAAAATATTGCTTTTTGATTTTATTAGGTGCCATACTAAATTAAAGCGAAGCGCGGAAAGCAGCAAGAGCAAACGGCGGCTTTTGGCAGCTCTATTTGTTTTTATAAAATTCGCAAATTGGCAAAATAAAGCTTTTCCGTATGTCGCTGTTTCGCATTAAGTATTCTAAGACAAAGCAATTCGGATATGGCGACCGTACCATGTCGATGGGGTTAGATAAATTTTATTTATTATTCAATTTAATGCCTTCAAGTGTTATAGCTCCTGCTTCTATAGTTATATAGATATAATATTGCTTTTTGATTTTATTAGGTGCCATACTAAGTTAAAGCGAAGCTCGGAAAGCAGCAAGAGCAAACGGCGGCGTTTGGCAGCTCTATTTGTTTTTGTAGAATTCGCAAATTGGCAAAATAAAGCTTTTCCGTATGTCGCGGTGTCGCATTAAGTATTCTAAGAAACAGCAATCCGGATATGGCGACCGTATCATGTCGATGAGGTTAGATAAATTTTATTTATTATTCAATTTAATGCCTTCAAGGGTTATAGCTCCTGCTTCTATAGTTATATAGTTATAATATTGCTTTTTGATTTTATTAGGTGCCATACTAAATTAAAGCGAAGCTCGGAAAGCAGCAAAAGCAAACGGCGGCGTTTGGCAGTTCTATGTGTTTTTGTAGAATTCGCAAATTGGCAAAATAAAGCTTTTCCGTATGTCGCGGTGTCGCATTAAGTATTCTAAGAAACAGCAATTCGGATATGGCGACCGTATCATGTCGATGAGGTTAGATAAATTTTATTTATTATTCAATTTAATGCCTTCAAGGGTTATAGCTCCTGCTTCTATAGTTATATAGTTATAATATTGCTTTTTGATTTTATTAGGTGCCATACTAAATTAAAGCGAATCTCGGAAAGCAGCAAGAGCAAACGGCGGTTTTTGGCAGCTCTATTTGTTTTTGTAGAATTTGCAAATTGGCAAAATAAAGCTTTTTCGTAAGTCGCGGTGTCGCATTAAGTATTCTAAGACACAGCAATGCGTATTTGGCCACCGTACCATGTCGATGAGGTTTGATAAATTTTATTTATTATTCAATTTAATGCCTTCAATTGCTATAGCTCCTGCTTCTATAGTTATATAGTTATAATATTGCTTTTGGATTTTATTAGGTGCCATACTAAATTAAAGCGAAGCGCGGAAAGCAGCAAGAGCAAACGGCGGCGTTTGGCAGCTCTATTTGTTTTTGTAGAATTCGCAAATTGGCAAAATAAAGCTTTTCCGTATGTCGCGGTGTCGCATTAAGTATTCTAAGACACATCAATGCGTATTTGGCCACCGTACCATGTCGATGGGGTTTGATAAATTTTATTTATTATTCAATTTAATGCCTTCAATTGCTATAGCTCCTGCTTCTATAGTTATATAGTTATAATATTGCTTTTGGATTTTATTAGGTGCCATACTAAATTAAAGCGAATCTCGGAAAGCAGCAAGAGCAAACGGCGGTGTTTGGCAGCTCAATTTGTTTTTGTAGAATTTGCAAATTGGCAAAATCAAGCTTTTCCGTATGTCGCGGTGTCGCATTAAGTATTCTAAGACACATCAATTCGGATATGGCGACCGTACCATGTCGATGGGGATAGATAAATTTTATTTATTATTCAATTTAATGCCTTCAAGTGTTATAGCTCCTGCTTCTATAGTTATATAGTTATAATATTGCTTTTTGATTTTATTAGGTGCCATACTAAGTTAAAGCGAAGCTCGGAAAGCAGCAAGAGCAAACGGCGGCGTTTGGCAGCTCTATTTGTTTTTGTAGAATTCGCAAATTGGCAAAATAAAGCTTTTCCGTATGTCGCGGTGTCGCATTAAGTATTCTAAGACACAGCATTGCGTATTTGGCCACCGTACCATGTCGATGGGGTTTGATAAATTTTATTTATTATTCAATTTAATGCCTTCAATTGCTATAGCTCCTGCTTCTATAGTAATATAGTTATAATATTGCTTTTGGATTTTATTAGGTGCCATACTAATTTAAAGCGAATCTCGGAAAGCAGCAAGAGCAAACGGCGGTGTTTGGCAGCTCTATTTGTTTTTGAAGAATTTGCAAATTGGCAAAATCAAGCTTTTCCGTATGTCGCGGTGTCGCATTAAGTATTCTAAGACACAGCAATTCGGATATGGCGACCGTACCATGTCGATGGGGTTAGATAATTTTTATGTATTATTCAATTTAATGCCTTCAAGTGTTATAGCTCCTGCTTCTATAGTTATATAGTTATAATATTGCTTTTGGATTTTATTAGGTGCCATACTAAATTAAAGCGAATCTCGGAAAGCAGCAAGAGCAAACGGCGGTGTTTGGCAGCTCTATTTGTTTTTGTAGAATTCGCAAATTGACAAAATAAAGCTTTTCCGTATGTCGCGGTGTCGCATTAAGTATTCTAAGACAGCAATTCGGATATGGCGACCGTACCATGTCGATGGGGTTAGATAAATTTTATTTATTATTCAATTTAATGCCTTCAAGTGTTATAGCTCCTGCTTCTATAGTTATATAGTTATAATATTGCTTTTTGATTTTATTAGGTGCCATACTAAATTAAAGCGAAGCGCGGAAAGCAGCAAGAGCAAACGGCGGCTTTTGGCAGCTCTATTTGTTTTTATAAAATTCGCAAATTGGCAAAATAAAGCTTTTCCGTATGTCGCTGTTTCGCATTAAGTATTCTAAGACAAAGCAATTCGGATATGGCGAACGTACCATGTCGATGGGGTTATATAAATTTTATTTATTATTCAATTTAATGCCTTCAAGTGCTATAGCTCCTGCTTCTATAGTTATATAGTTATAATATTGCTTTTTGATTTTATTAGGTGCCATACTAAGTTAAAGCGAAGCTCGGAAAGCAGCAAGAGCAAACGGCGGCGTTTGGCAGCTCTATTTGTTTTTGTAGAATTCGCAAATTGGCAAAATAAAGCTTTTTCGTATGTCGCGGTGTCTCATTAAGTATTCTAAGAAACAGCAATTCGGATATGGCGACCGTATCATGTCGATGAGGTTAGATAAATTTTATTTATTATTCAATTTAATGCCTTCAAGGGTTATAGCTCCTGCTTC
Source organism: Agriotes lineatus (assembly GCA_940337035.1). Lineage (NCBI taxonomy): Eukaryota > Metazoa > Arthropoda > Insecta > Coleoptera > Elateridae > Agriotes > Agriotes lineatus. The sequence goes on along the minus strand of CALNHX010003099.1, from coordinate 143,908 downwards.
TATAGTTATATAGTTATAATATTGCTTTTTGATTTTATTAGGTGCCTAACTAAATTAAAGCGAAGCTCGGAAAGCAGCAAAAGCAAACGGCGGCGTTTGGCAGCTCTATGTGTTTTTGTAGAATTCGCAAATTGGCAAAATAAATCTTTTCCGTATGTCGCGGTGTCGCATTAATATTCTGAGACACAGCAATTCGTATATGGCGACCGTACCATGTCGATGGGGTTAGAGAAATTTTATTTATTATTAATTTAATACCTTCAAGTGTTATAGCTCCTGCTTCTATAGTAATATAGTTATAATAGTGCTTTTGGATTTTATTAGGTGCCATACTAATTTAAAGCGAATCTCGGAAAGCAGCAAGAGCAAACGGCGGTGTTTGGCAGCTCTATTTGTTTTTGAAGAATTTGCAAATTGGCAAAATCAAGCTTTTCCGTATGTCGCGGTGTCGCATTAAGTATTCTAAGACACAGCAATTCGGATATGGCGACCGTACCATGTCGATGGGGTTAGATAATTTTTATGTATTATTCAATTTAATGCCTTCAAGTGTTATAGCTCCTGCTTCTATAGTTATATAGTTATAATATTGCTTTTGGATTTTATTAGGTGCCATACTAAATTAAAGCGAATCTCGGAAAGCAGCAAGAGCAAACGGCGGTGTTTGGCAGCTCTATTTGTTTTTGTAGAATTCGCAAATTGACAAAATAAAGCTTTTCCGTATGTCGCGGTGTCGCATTAAGTATTCTAAGACAGCAATTCGGATATGGCGACCGTACCATGTCGATGGGGTTAGATAAATTTTATTTATTATTCAATTTAATGCCTTCAAGTGTTATAGCTCCTGCTTCTATAGTTATATAGTTATAATATTGCTTTTTGATTTTATTAGGTGCCATACTAAATTAAAGCGAAGCGCGGAAAGCAGCAAGAGCAAACGGCGGCTTTTGGCAGCTCTATTTGTTTTTATAAAATTCGCAAATTGGCAAAATAAAGCTTTTCCGTATGTCGCTGTTTCGCATTAAGTATTCTAAGACAAAGCAATTCGGATATGGCGAACGTACCATGTCGATGGGGTTATATAAATTTTATTTATTATTCAATTTAATGCCTTCAAGTGTTATAGCTCCTGCTTCTATAGTTATATAGTTATAATATTGCTTTTTGATTTTATTAGGTGCCATACTAAGTTAAAGCGAAGCTCGGAAAGCAGCAAGAGCAAACGGCGGCGTTTGGCAGCTCTATTTGTTTTTGTAGAATTCGCAAATTGGCAAAATAAAGCTTTTCCGTATGTCGCGGTGTCTCATTAAGTATTCTAAGAAACAGCAATTCGGATATGGCGACCGTATCATGTCGATGAGGTTAGATAAATTTTATTTATTATTCAATTTAATGCCTTCAAGGGTTATAGCTCCTGCTTCTATAGTTATAATATTGCTTTTTGATTTTATTAGGTGCCTAACTAAATTAAAGCGAAGCTCGGAAAGCAGCAAAAGCAAACGGCGGCGTTTGGCAGCTCTATGTGTTTTTGTAGAATTCGCAAATTGGCAAAATAAATCTTTTCCGTATGTCGCGGTGTCGCATTAATATTCTGAGACACAGCAATTCGTATATGGCGACCGTACCATGTCGATGGGGTTAGATAAATTTTATTTATTATTCAATTTAATACCTTCAAGTGTTATAGCTCCTGCTTCTATAGTAATATAGTTATAATAGTGCTTTTTGATTTTATTAGGTGCCATACGAAATTAAAGCGAAGCTCGGAAAGCAGCAAAAGCAAACGGCCGCGTTTGGCAGCTCTGTTTGTTTTTGTAGAATTCGCAAAACGGCAAAATAATGCTTTTCCGTATGTCGCTGTGTCGCATTAAGTATTCTAAGACACAGCAATTCGTATATGGCGACCGTACCATGTCGATGGGGTTTGATAAATTTTAATTATTATTCAATTTAATGCCTTCAATTGCTATAGCTCCTGCTTCTATAGTAATTTAGTTATAATATTGCTTTTTGATTTTATTAGGTGCCATACTAAATTAAAGCGAAGCTCGGAAAGCAGCAAGAGCAAACGGCGGCGTTTGGCAGCTCTATTTGTTTTTGTAGAATTCGCAAATTGGCAAAATAAAGCTTTTCCGTATGTCGCTGTTTCGCATTTAGTATTCTAAGACACAACAATTCGTATATGGCGACCGTACCATGTGGATGGGGTTAGATAAATTTTATTTATTTATCAATTTAATGCCTTCAAGTGTTATAGCTCCTGCTTCTATAGTTATATAGTTATAATATTGCTTTTTGATTTTATTAGGTGCCATACTAAGTTAAAGCGAAGCTTGGAAAGCAGCAAGAGCAAACGGCGGCGTTTGGCAGCTCTATTTGTTTTTGTAGAATTCGCAAATTGGCAAAATAAAGCTTTTCCATATGTCGCGGTGTCGCATTAAGTATTCTAATAAACAGCAATTCTTATTAGGCCTCCGTACCATGTCGATGCTGTTTGATAAATTTTATTTATTATTGAATTTAGTGCCTTCAATTGCTATAGCTACTGCTTCTATAGTAATATAGTTATAATATTGGTTTTCGATTTTATTAGGTGCCATACGAAATTAAAGCGAAGCTCGGAAAGCAGCAAAAGCAAACGGCGGCGTTTGGCAGCTCTATTTGTTTTTGTATAATTCGCAAATTGGCAAAATAAAGCTTTTCCGTATGTCGCTGTTTCGCATTTAGTATTCTAAGACACAACAATTCGTATATGGCGACCGTACCATGTGGATGGGGTTAGATAAATTTTATTTATTTATCAATTTAATGCCTTCAAGTGTTATAGCTCCTGCTTCTAGAGTATATAGTTATAATATTGCTTTTTGATTTTATTAGGTGCCATACTAAATTAAAGCGAAGCTCGGAAAGCAGCAAGAGCAAACGGCGGCATTTGGCAGCCCCATTTGTTTTTGTAGAATTCGCAAAACGGCAAAATAATGCTTTTTTGTATGTCGCGGTGTCGCATTAAGTATTCTAAGACACAGCAATTCGAATATGGCGACCGTACCATGTCGATGGGGGTAGATACATTTTATTTATTATTCAATTTAATGCCTTCAAGTGTTATAGGTCCTGCTTCTATAGTAATATAGTTAAAAATATTGCTCTTTGATTTTATTAGGTGCCATACTAAATTGAAGCGAATCTCGGAAAGCAGCAAGATCAGACGGCGGCGTTTGGCAGATCTATTTGTTTTTGTAGAATTTGCAAATTGGCAAAATCAAGCTTTTCCGTATGTCGCGGGGTCGCATTAAGTATTCTAAGACACAGCAATTCGTATATGGCGACCGTACCATGTCGATGGGGTTAGATAAATTTTATTTATTATTCAATTTAATGCCTTCAAGTGTTATAGCTCCTGCTTCTATAGTTATATAGTTATTTTATTGCTTTTTGATTTTATTAGGTGCCATACTAAGTTAAAGCGAAGCTCGGAAAGCAGCAAGAGCAAACGGCGGCGTTTGGCAGCTCTATTTGTTTTTGTAGAATTCGCAAATTGGCAAAATAAAGCTTTTCCGTATGTCGCGGTGTCGCATTAAGTATTCTAAGAAACAGCAATTCGGATATGGCGACCGTATCATGTCGATGGGGTTAGATAAATTTTATTTATTATTCAATTTAATGCCTTCAAGGGTTATAGCTCCTGCTTCTATAGTTATATAGTTATAATATTGCTTTTTGATTTTATTAGGTGCCATCCTAAATTAAAGCGAAGCTCGGAAAGCAGCAAAAGCAAACGGCGGCGTTTGGCAGCTCTATGTGTTTTTGTAGAATTCGCAAATTGGCAAAATAAAGCTTTTCCGTATGTCGCGGTGTCACATTAAGTATTCTATAACACAGCAATTCGTATATGGCGACCGTACCATGTCGATGGGGTTAGATAAATTTTATTTATTATTCAATTTAATGCCTTCAAGTGTTATAGCTCCTGCTTCTATAGTTATATAGTTATAATATTGCTTTTGGATTTTATTAGGTGCCATACTAAATTAAAGCGAATCTCGGAAAGCAGCAAGAGCAAACGGCGGTGTTTGGCTGCTCTATTTGTTTTTGTAGAATTTGCAAATTGACAAAATCAAGCTTTTCCGTATGTCGCGGTGTCGCATTAAGTATTCTAAGACACAGCAATTCGGATATGGCGACCGTACCATGTCGATGGGGTTAGATAAATTTTATTTATTATTCAATTTAATGCCTTCAAGTGTTATAGCTCCTGCTTCTATAGTTATATAGTTATAATATTACTTTTGGATTTTATTAGGTGCCATACTAAATTAAAGCGAATCTCGGAAAGCAGCAAGAGCAAACGGCGGTGTTTGGCAGCTCTATTTGTTTTTGTAGAATTCGCAAATTGACAAAATAAAGCTTTTCCGTATGTCGCGGTGTCGCATTAAGTATTCTAAGACACAGCAATGCGTATTTGGCCACCGTACCATGTCGATGGGGTTTGATAAATTTTATTTATTATTCAATTTAAAGCCTTCAATTGCTATAGCTCCTGCTTCTATAGTAATATAGTTATAATATTGCTTTTGGATTTTATTAGGTGCCATACTAAATTAAAGCGAATCTCGGAAAGCAGCAAGAGCAAACGGCGGTGTTTGGCAGCTCTATTTGTTTTTGTAGAATTTGCAAATTGACAAAATCAAGCTTTTCCGTATGTCGCGGTGTCGCATTAAGTATTCTAAGACAAAGCAATTCGGATATGGCGACCGTACCATGTCGATGGGGATAGATAAATTTTATTTATTATTCAATTTAATGCCTTCAAGTGTTATAGGTCCTGCTTCTATAGTAATATAGTTAAAAATATTGCTTTTTGATTTTATTAGGTGCCATACTAAATTAAAGCGAAGCTCGGAAAGCAGCAAGAGCAAACGGCGGCGTTTGGCAGCCCTATTTGTTTTTGTAGAATTCGCAAAACGGCAAAATAATGCTTTTTTGTATGTCGCGGTGTCGCATTAAGTATTCTAAGACACAGCAATTCGGATATGGCGACCGTACCATATCGATGGGGTTAGATAAATTTTATTAACTAATTAATTTCATGGCTGCGAGTGTTATAGCTCCTGCGTCTATAGTAATCTAGTTACAAATATTGCTTTATGATCTCATTAGGCGCTATATTAAATTAAATCAAAGCTTAGAAAGCAGCAAGTGCAAACGGCGGTGTTTGGCAGCTCTATTTGTTTTTGTAGAATTTGCAAATTGGCAAAATCAAGCTTTTCCGTATGTCGCGGTGTCGCATTAAGTATCCTAAGACACAGCAATTCGGATATGGCGACCGTACCATGTCGATGGGGTTAGATAAATTTTATTTATTATTCAATTTAATGCCTTCAAGTGTTATAGCTCCTGCTTCTATAGTTATATAGTTATAATATTGCTTTTGGATTTTATTAGGTGCCATACTAAATTAAAGCGAATCTCGGAAAGCAGCAAGAGCAAACGGCGGTGTTTGGCAGCTCTATTTGTTTTTGTAGAATTCGCAAATTGACAAAATAAAGCTTTTCCGTATGTCGCGGTGTCGCATTAAGTATTCTAAGACACAGCAATGCGTATTTGGCCACCGTACCATGTCGATGGGGTTAGATAAATTTTATTTATGTTTAAACTTGATTTAAACACACATAAATTTTATTTTCTAAAATTTACGAAATCCAGTTGCATGCTTTTATATGCAATTCCCATTTATTAGCAAGAACTGTTTAATGTTGCAATCACCAGTCTTTGCCTCATAATTACTAAATTTAATATGTTTAAATTAGATTAAAAACTATATATTTCAGTTCAAATTTATGAAACATTATTCGTAATTTAAAAGCCAGTGTTATTACACAATCATACGAGTTAAAGACCAGGAAAATGCAATTCTGCACTCCTTGCATAATATCGACCTACAGTAGTAAGTTCAACGGGCGACCTTCGCTCTATCAGGAAATAAAAACTGCACAAATTGCTTATCGGCTGTTTTGTAATTTAAACACTTTTCCCTATTAAACTGTATATATGAACTTTGATATTGTTACTGCGTTAAGCATTTTTGTTTTGTATAAATACTAGTCTTTTTTCATAATAAAAATCAATCTGCATTTAATGTTTGATTCATTCACCACCCTTTCTAAGCCATAATATTAATGGGGCATGAGGCTGTGCTCCAAGGGTGGTTTTTTATTGTCGTCCGTTCAAGTACCATTGACTACATTGGTTTAAAACGTAAACACAGTCTTGTTTACGTGCTTGACGGATAGAATCAGCGCAAAATAACGGAATCCTGAAGCAGCCTCTCAGGCAATTCTGTTCATGGTCCTTCGAGCCGGATCTGTCTCCAACTAACGAAAAAACACATCCCGAAAAGAAGACAACATCTGCCAACCACCCAGTTCCCAGAAAATGGCCAACAACATGGAGGAATTCAACAACTTAGCTATCGCCCAAGAAGAGCTCGCGCAGAAGATAAAGCAAATATTATCCAACAGCAAAAAGGACCCTGCCAGTCGAAAAAATGAAGCCTACATCGCCAGTCGCAACAAAACGCTGGACGAACTTTGGAACACTGCAACTAAAAATCATGCAGAAATGGGGCAGCTAAGTATTCCAACTCATAATTATTTTAAAACAGGGTATTACGACCAAATTAAAGCCCTATACGGCGAAGCAAAAAGTTACTTGAAGAGCTGTTCAAAATCAACGGAAATTTCCAACCCCTCCGTAATCAGAACGCAAGAGGAAATGGTGGCCAACCCCGAGCAAAAGGTTCGTATCCGAAAACTGCAGATTCGGATCCAGAATTTTAAGCAAGCGATGGACGACGCCGAACTAACACAAGAATTAGGGAGGCCCGCCATCACGACATGGGAATTAAGAGAAAAATGGGATCGTGTGGTCGAAATGGACGAAGAAGTGATGTCAAACGACATGGCTTCAGAACAAATGCACTTCAGTCCTGAATATACTACGTTGGAAGACAGGTATAGAAATTTAATAATTTTCTTGCAAGCGCCGACAAGGAACGAGCAAGCAGCAGCCATCTCGCTTCCTCAAGTCAAAATTCCCATATACGAGGGAAATTATGAGGAATGGGCCACTTTCAAGGACCTGTTCACCAAATTAGTAGATGACAACCAGAATATGGACGATGTCATCAAGATGCAATACTTAAAGACGCATCTTAAGGGAGAGCCAAGCCGACTGATCCAGCATCTAGCTGTTACCCAAGCAAACTACAACACCGCCTGGAATCTGCTGCAACAAAGGTATCAAAATAATCGCCTTATTTTAACTAAATTGCTAGATACCATATTCGATCTGCCGGTCCTCTCCAAAGAGTCAGCCCAAGGGTTAAAAAGATTGCACGACTCCATCAAGGAATGTGTGGAGGCAATCAAAAATTTAGGCATCTCCACGGACAGTTGGGGTCCGTGGATTAACAGAGCTATCGCTCGAAAATGGGATCCTGATACCAACAAATTATATGAACAGTCGCTTCAATGTCCAAATGAAGTCCAGGATCACCAAAATTTAATGGCTTTCCTGCAAGTGCGGTTCCAATCTCTAGAATCCATAGATGGAGCTCGAAAGCCCACGCAGGAAAGACCACAGAAGAATTACGCTTCCGCATTCCTAAATTGCAAGCTGTGCCATGGAGATCATTACATCGACAACTGTGGCCAATTCCAGAGGCTATCTACCCATGAAAAACTAGAAGCAGTAAAAACCAATCGATTGTGCTATCGATGCTTGCGGCACGATTCAAATATACCATGTCGTGCCTATTTTAATTGTAGGATCTGTCGCTTCCCGCATCATACACTGCTTCATAAGGCGCAGCCACCATCAAGGCCGCTCCCTGCCCAAAGGATGAGAACGTCAGCTCATGCAGCAGCTATGAAGACTTCCAACGCTCCAGAAAAGAAGCCGAAGTCGGACATCATCACCGCCAATGTAGGCGCACAGGAGAGCCAAGTTCTACTTGCCACAGCAATGGTTCAAGTAAAAGCAGCATCCGGGATGACTCATCTATTACGAGTATTAATAGATCCCGGGTCTCAGGGGTCGTTTATCACGGAAGCATCAGCCGAATTATTGGGGTTACCCAGGACCAAAGTTCGAGCTGAAATCACAGGAATTGGGAACAGCGAGCCAAAAATTGCCAAATGGAAAATCCCAGGTTTGATCACACCTAGATTTTCAAGTAACTTTTCCCTACCTGTAAATTTACTAATACTTCCCAAACTTACCAAAGCCATGCCTTCATCCCCTATCCCAAACATAAATATCAATTCCTGGAGCAATGTTTTCATCGCCGATCCAACCTTCAACCAACCTGGCCCCATAAACATAATTCTAGGCGCCGAAGAATATTCTAAAATAATTCTAGAAGGAATCACTAGAACCAAGGATGGCATCTTGGGACAAAATACCAAGCTGGGCTGGATTTTATCTGGAACCATTGGAAGACAACATAACGACAGCATTAAAGTCAACACCATGGTTGCCAAAATTGGAGAAGAATATCAGTTACAATAATTCTGGAACATAGAAGAAGTTCCCACTCAACGAAAAATTTCCCCAGATGATCAGGTATGTGAGAATAAATTCACAGACACAGTGGCTCAAATCAATCAACATCGGGACAACTACATGAAGGTCAATACCACGATTGGCAACTCGTGGCAAATTGGAGAAGAATATCAGTTGCAGAAATTCTGGGACATCGAAGAAGTGCCCACACAAAGAAAACTTTCCACGGAAGATCAGGTATGCAAGGAAAAATTTATTGAGACAGTTAAAGAGATTCATCCCGCATCAAATGGATCCATCCCAGGAATAACAATCCAGCAGGTGAAGAAAATCTCAACAACCGATCCTACAGCGAAAGAACGAGCAATAGCAGCTGCCAATATAAAGAATACGGAAGTTCAACATCCTGTTATCATCGAATGTGAAAAAATAGCATCTTCTCATCCACGAGAAAATCATCAAGTGCATGGAGTTTCCAAAATCCTCGTTCACGAAGTCTCCATTCACGAAGTTTCCATTCACCAACTCGATGGACAGAAAGAAAAGGAAATTGCAGGCTACAAACAACTCGTTGAAACTTCTACAGCAGCTCCAAGCAGTGGATCCAGCCCAGAAATTGCAGGCCACGAACAACTCGTTGGAACTCCTCCAGATGTTTCTACAGCAGCTCCTAGCGATAGATGGAGCCAAGCAGTTGCAGCAATAACTGCTGCTAACAACAACACCTCCGAGCCCACTAAAAACTTGACACTCGGTAATGGACGGAGCCCAGAAGTTACAGCAATAACTGCAGAAAATGAAAAACCCTCCGACTCCATTAAAAACTTGACACCCGGTGGAAAGCGGCACCAAGACTTGTCGGCAGGGGATGCAGGAAAGGAAAAATCCGACACCAAACACTTCGCACCTAGCGATGGATGGAGTCAAGAAGTTGCAGCAGGAACTGCAGCAATCGAGAAACCCTCCGAGTTCAATAAACAATTAGCACCTAGTGGAGGGTGGCAACAAGACACAGCGGCAAGAATTGCAGTACACGAGCAACCCTCCGAGTTCTCTAAACATTTAGCACCTAGACAAGGGTGGCATCAAGAAATGGAATCAAGAAATGCAGCAAGCGAGCAAACCTCCGAGTTCGCTAAATACTTAGCCCCTCGTAGAAGATGGTATCAAGAAGACGGCTTATTAAAGTCTGCGAGGGAAGTTACCGAAGACTCGCAATGTGGAATACCGATGCGGCATCCTCTAAAACAGCTAACCTCGGCAAGAGTGATATTAATTATCGTATGCACTCATATAATGTTCGTTTCCAAAGGAAGAGGCAGCCGATGGACGTTGGCAGGATGTTCCAAACCAATTGGTAACATAATCAACGACACAATAACACAAAAGCTCTTTTACAGAAATAGCAAAGGAGCCAGTGTTGCAGCAACCGAACCACTTCGAGGATTTACAACCCTCTCGGTTAGACCTGCAACATCATCTGAAGGAAGTAGCATGGAGAGCCATCCGACGTCGCTACTACCTATCCAGAGGAATAATCAACAGCGTCTAAAAGACGTAACATGGAAAACCATCCGCCACCACTCCCATCTATCCAGCGGGATCACAGGCAGCCTATTGGGAGGGGCTATTTTAATAGGAGCCTTCTACTACATTCGGAAAAGGATCAACCGAAGGAAGCATCAATCCAAACAACGCCAGTCAGCCGTAGAAGAATATCCTCTAAAAACCCTTAATGTGGAAGAAACAATATAATTTTCCTTTTCTTTTTCTTCGGCCTAAAATTGGCAATATGTTTAAACTTGATTTAAACACACATAAATTTTATTTTCTAAAATTTACGAAATCCAGTTGCATGCTTTTATATGCAATTCCCATTTATTAGCAAGAACTGTTTAATGTTGCAATCACCAGTCTTTGCCTCATAACTACTAAATTTAATATGTTTAAATTAGATTAAAAACTATATATTTCAGTTCAAATTTATGAAACATTATTCGTAATTTAAAAGCCAGTGTTATTACACAATCATACGAGTTAAAGACCAGGAAAATGCAATTCTGCACTCCTTGCATAATATCGACCTACAGTAGTAAGTTCAACGGGCGACCTTCGCTCTATCAGGAAATAAAAACTGCACAAATTGCTTATCTGCTGTTTTGTAATTTAAACACTTTTCCCTATTAAACTGTATATATGAACTTTGATATTGTTACTGCGTTAAGCATTTTTGTTTTGTATAAATACTAGTCTATTTTCATAATAAAAATCAATCTGCATTTAATGTTTGATTCATTCACCACCCTTTCTAAGCCATAATATTAATGGGGCATGAGGCTGTGCTCCAAGGGTGGTTTTTTATTGTCGTCCGTTCAAGTACCATTGACTACATTGGTTTAAAACGTAAACACAGTCTTGTTTACGTGCTTGACGGATAGAATCAGCGCAAAATAACGGAATCCTGAAGCAGCCTCTCAGGCAATTCTGTTCATTTATTATTCAATTTAATGCCTTCAAGTGTTATAGCTCCTGCTTCTATAGTTATATAGTTATAATAGTGCTTTTTGATTTTATTAGGTGCCATACGAAATTAAAGCGAAGCTCGGAAAGCAGCAAAAGCAAACGGCGGCGTTTGGCAGCTCTATTTGTTTTTGTAGAATTCGCAAAACGGCAAAATAATGCTTTTCCGTATGTCGCGGTGTCGCATTAAGTATTCTAAAACACAGCAATTCGTATATGGCGACCGTACCATGTCGATGGGGTTTGATAAATTTTATTTATTATTCAATTTAATGCCTTCAATTGCTATAGCTCCTGCTTCTATAGTAATATAGTTATAATATTGCTTTTTGATTTTATTAGGTGCCATACTAAATTAAAGCGAAGCTCGGAAAGCAGCAAGAGCAAACGGCGGCGTTTGGCAGCTCTATTTGTTTTTGCAGAATTCGCAAATTGGCAAAATAAAGCTTTTCCGTATGTCGCTGTTTCGCATTTAGTATTCTAAGACACAACAATTCGTATATGGCGACCGTACCATGTGGATGGGGTTAGATAAATTTTATTTATTTATCAATTTAATGCCTTCAAGTGTTATAGCTCCTGCTTCTATAGTTATATAGTTATAATATTGCTTTTTGATTTTATTAGGTGCCATACTAAGTTAAAGCGAAGCTTGGAAAGCAGCAAGAGCAAACGGCGGCGTTTGGAAGCTCTATTTGTTTTTGTAGAATTCGCAAATTGGCAAAATAAAGCTTTTCCATATGTCGCGGTGTCGCATTAAGTATTCTAATAAACAGCAATTCTTATTAGGCCTCCGTACCATGTCGATGCTGTTTGATAAATTTTATTTATTATTCAATTTAATGCCTTCAATTGCTATAGCTCCTGCTTCTATAGTAATATAGTTATAATATTGCTTTTTGATTTTATTAGGTGCCATACTAAATTAAAGCGAAGCGCGGAAAGCAGCAAGAGCAAGCGGCGGCGTTTGGCAGCTCTATTTGTTTTTGTAGAATTTGCAAATTGGCAAAATCAAGCTTTTCCGTATGTCGCGGGGTCGCATTAAGTATTCTAAGACACAGCAATTCGGATATGGCGACCGTACCATGTCGATGGGGTTAGATAAATTTTATTTATTATTCAATTTAATGCCTTCAAGTGTTATAGCTCCTGCTTCTATAGTTATATAGTTATAATATTGCTTTTTGATTTTATTAGGTGCCATACTAAGTTAAAGCGAAGCTCGGAAAGCAGCAAGAGCAAACGGCGGCGTTTGGCAGCTCTATTTGTTTTTGTAGAATTCGCAAATTGGCAAAATAAAGATTTTCCGTATGTCGCGGTGTCGCATTAAGTATTCTAAGACACAGCAATGCGTATTTGGCCACCGTACCATGTCGATGGGGTTTGATAAATTTTATTTATTATTCAATTTAATGTCTTCAATTGCTATAGCTCCTGCTTCTATAGTAATATAGTTATAATATTGCTTTTTGATTTTATTAGGTGCCATACTAAATTAAAGCGAAGCTCGGAAAGCAGCAAGAGCAAACGGCGGCGTTTGGCAGCTCTATTTGTTTTTATAGAATTTGCAAATTGGCAAAATCATGCTTTTCCGTATGTCGCGGTGTCGCATTAAGTATTCTAAGACAAAGCAATTCGGATATGGCGACCGTACCATGTCGATGGGGTTAGATAAATTATTTATTATTCAATTTAATGCCTTCAAGTGTTATACGTCCTGCTTCTATAGTAATATAGTTAAAAATATTGCTCTTTGATTTTATTAGGTGCCATACTAATTTAAAGCGAATCTCGGAAAGCAGCAAGAGCAAACGGCGGTGTTTGGCAGCTCTATTTGTTTTTGTAGAATTTGCAAATTGGCAAAATCAAGCTTTTCCGTATGTCGCGGTGTCGCATTAAGTATTCTAAGACACAGCAATTCGGATATGGCGACCGTACCATGTCGATGGGGTTAGATAAATTTTATTTATTATTCAATTTAATGCCTTCAAGTGTTATAGCTCTTGCTTCTATAGTTATATAGTTATAATATTGCTTTTGGATTTTATTAGGTGCCATACTAAATTAAAGCGAATCTCGGAAAGTAGCAAGAGCAAACGGCGGTGTTTGGCAGCTCTATTTGTATTTGTAGAATTCGCAAATTGACAAAATAAAGCTTTTCCGTATGTCGCGGTGTCGCATTAAGTATTCTAAGACACAGCAATGCGTATTTGGCCACCGTACCATGTCGATGGGGTTTGATAAATTTTATTTATTATTCAATTTAATGCCTTCAATTGCTATAGCTCCTGCTTCTATAGTAATATAGTTATAATATTGCTTTTGGATTTTATTAGGTGCCATACTAAATTAAAGCGAATCTCGGAAAGCAGCAAGAGCAAACGGCGGTGTTTGGCGTCTCTATTTGTTTTTGTAGAATTTGCAAATTGGCAAAATCAAGCTTTTCCGTATGTCGCGGTGTCGCATTAAGTATTCTAAGACAAAGCAATTCGGATATGGCGACCGTACCATGTCGATGGGGTTAGATAAATTTTATTTATTATTCAATTTAATGCCTTCAAGTGTTATAGGTCCTGCTTCTATAGTAATATAGTTATAATATTGCTTTTTGATTTTATTAGGTGCCATACTAAATTAAAGCGAAGCGCGGAAAGCAGCAAGAGCAAACGGCGGCGTTTGGCAGCTCTATTTGTTTTTATAAAATTCGCAAATTGGCAAAATAAAGCTTTTCCGTATGTCGAGGTGTCGCATTAAGTTTTCTAAGACACAGCAATTCGTATATGGCGACCGTACCATGTCGATGGGGTTAGATAAATTTTATTTATTATTCAATTTAATGCCTTCAAGTGTTATAGGTCCTGCTTCTATAGTAATATAGTTAAAAATATTGCTCTTTGATTTTATTAGGTGCCATACTAAATTGAAGCGAATCTCGGAAAGCAGCAAGAGCAGACGGTGGCGTTTGGCAGCTCTATTTGTTTTTGTAGAATTTGCAAATTGGCAAAATCAAGCTTTTCCGTATGTCGCGGGGTCGCATTAAGTATTCTAAGACACAGCAATTCGGATATGGCGACCGTACCATGTCGATGGGGTTAGATAAATTTTATTTATTATTCAATTTAATGCCTTCAAGTGTTATAGCTCCTGCTTCTATAGTTATATAGTTATAATATTGCTTTTTGATTTTATTAGGTGCCATACTAAGTTAAAGCGAAGCTCGGAAAGAAGCAAGAGCAAACGGCGGCGTTTGGCAGCTCTATTTGTTTTTGTAGATTTCGCAAATTGGCAAAATAAAGCTTTTCCGTATGTCGCGGTGTCGCATTAAGTATTCTAAGAAACAGCAATTCGGATATGGCGACCGTATCATGTCGATGGGGTTAGATAAATTTTATTTATTATTCAATTTAATGCCTTCAAGGGTTATAGCTCCTGCTTCTATAGTTATATAGTTATAATATTGCTTTTTGATTTTATTAGGTGCCATACTAAATTAAAGCGAAGCTCGGAAAGCAGCAAAAGCAAACGGCGGCGTTTGGCAGCTCTATGTGTTTTTGTAGAATTCGCAAATTGGCAAAATAAAGCTTTTCCGTATGTCGCGGTGTCACATTAAGTATTCTATAACACAGCAATTCGTATATGGCGACCGTACCATGTTGATGGGGTTAAATAAATTTTATCTATTATTCAATTTAATGCCTTCAAGTGTTATAGCTCCTGCTTCTAGAGTATATAGTTATAATATTGCTTTTTGATTTTATTAGGTGCCATACTAAATTAAAGCGAAGCTCGGAAAGCAGCAAGAGCAAACGGCGGCGTTTGGCAGCTCTATTTGTTTTTGTAGAATTCGCAAATTGGCAAAATAAAGCTTTTCCGTATTTCGCTGTTTCGCATTTAGTATTCTAAGACACAACAATTCGTATATGGCGACCGTACCATGTGGATGGGGTTAGATAAATTTTATTTATTATTCAATTTTATACCTTCAAGTGTTATAGGTCCTGCTTCTATAGTAATATAGTTAAAAATATTGCTCTTTGGTTTTCTTAGGTGCCATACTAAATTGAAGCGAATCTCGGAAAGCAGCAAGAGCAACCGGCGGCGTTTGGCAGCTCTATTTGTTTTTGTAGAAATTAAAATTGGCAAAATCAAGTTTTTCCGTATGTCGCGGTGTCGCATTAAGTATTCTAAGACACAGCAAATTAGAGAATACTGAGTTGCTTGCGTGCGGACGTGTGCAGAATAGCTCTGTGTTTATGTTTAATTTTGTGTAGTTACAGTTTGCTAAAGGTGCTAATTTTGAGTAAAATGGCTACGTGTAATGTTTGCTTTGACATTCTACCCCCAGAACAAGACTATGTGGTTTGTGGAGGCTGCAAAAATGGACTTCATTATTTGTGTTCCGGAATACGGGAAACGAATTATAGAAAGCTTAACAACGACACCAAGGCCGCCTGGCGATGTGGTACCTGAAAAAGTAAAGGTGTTGTGAGTGCAGATAATCCTATCAATTTATCCAGCAATATTGGCCCCGAAATGCTGCAGATAATCAGCGCTGCTGTTAAACAAGTAGTTAGCGAAGAAAATAAGGTGCTTTCTAAAAGGCTTGATGCGTTTCAAAAGTCCCTTGATTATTATAACGAACAAGTTGAAGATTTAAAAAAGATGTTGCAGGAGAGGGACAATAAAGTTGAAGAATGTTTAAATAGGGTGGAAAAATTAAATTCAGAAAATTTAGACCTGAAGCGAGAAAGGCATGAACTGAAAAGCAGGATAAATAAATTGGAACAATATAGTCGATTGAATACTTTGGAAATATTTGGAGTACCTGAACCGAAGGATGAAAACATATTTTCTACAATTAGTGCAATCGGAAGAGCGTTAAACTATGAAGTAAAAAAAGAAATGATCGACGCCTGTCACAGGTTGAAGTTAGACGTTCAGCGACCCCAGGAGCCTAGAACCATCGTCGTAAAATTCGTCAGTCGAATTCATAAGGAGGAATTCTTGCAGGCAAGAAAAATTAAGCGCAACTTTTCTACAAGAGATTTGGACCCTACTTGTGGTACGTCAAAGCCAGTGTATATAAATCAGTCGTTATCTCCTGATAATAGGAAATTATTTGCAACGTGCCGCGAGTGTAAAAGATCTAGCAGTATAAAATATCTGTGGATTAGGAATGGGAAATTCATGATGAGAAAAAGTGATTCCAGTCGTGTATATGTAATCAATTCTATTGCTGACTTTAATGATGTACATTAAGGAAAACAAATTTTATTTAAATGCTTGGTATCGAAATTTATGTTTTTACCGGAAAGTTAAATATATTTCCTTTAAATTGGAATTGTTTGCGATTAAACGTCAATGTAATATTAGATCTTTGCCCACCACTTTACATAATATTTTTAATAATGATGTTTTAATTTCTCTGGGTGATTTTGTTCTTTATAAAAATATAAAATGTAAACACAGGTACATGTTCTTTTTGCAGATTTTAATTTTAATTCATCGTTATACATTTTTATTGTTTTGCGGTCACTGGTTATATGATTTGCTGTATGTACTCGTAGTTCTTATTAATTTCAATAATCTCGGATTGTTTGTTATACATGTTTTAGTTTTTGATATCATTATTGAGTTAAATGTAGATTTAAGTAGAGAGAATAGTAATTTGTTTTTCTATTTGTGGTGCAGAAAGAGTACTTGCATTGCTCCAATGTGTGTTTTTTATTTTACTTTTAATATCTGTTTTTTTTTCTTTTTTAATTTATCAAATGACTAATTATATTAATGTTGCTCATTTAAATGCACGTTCTCTCAAAAACAATTTTACAGAGATTAGGGAGCTGCTTCTATCGTCCAGTTATGATGTTGTGGGAGTGACTGAGACATGGTTGTCACCCAGTGATTCTGATGATCTCATACACATTCCGGGCTTTCTGGTTGTTCGAGGAGATAGGGCTACCGCAACCTGGGGCGGAGGGGTATGTGTTTATATTAAAAATAATATCAATTATTCAATTGTTTCAATCTCAAAAAATTCTGCAGCCATCGAACAACTTTGGATCAAACTAATGTTTAAAAATATAATTTTGATATTTGGTACAGTTTATAGAAGACACGAGTATTCTTATGCAGAATTTCTTGATTCACTGGAGGACTCAATATCTCTGACTACACCCATTTCAAATGAAATTATATGTGTAGGAGACTTTAATATAGATGCGTTAAATATTTGTAACCCTGCTACAATAAAATTATTTTCTATGTTGGATGCTTTGGGATACAAGCAAATAATTGATAAACCTACGCGTATTACTAAATCTACTTCAACAATGATTGATCTAATTCTGGTGAATATGGAAACAAATGTTAGCGATTTTGGTGTAATAAATGTGCATGGTTTATCAGATCATTGTTTGACTTACGCTAAATATCCCATAGATGAAAAACTTTATAAAAAATCAATGTTGTATACCTATAGAGATTTTAGCCAATTTAATTATGCAATTTTTAACGCTGAACTTCAATCTTTACCACTAAGTACAATATACGATTTACATAATGTAAATGATAAAGTTCATTTTTTAAATAGCAATATTGTAAATTTATTTAATCAACACACAACAGTTAAAACAATAAAAATATCAAAACCAAAAGCTCCGTGGATGACTGATAACATTAAATTGATGATATCACTTCGCAATAAAGCTCTACAAAAATTCAAAAAAACAAAAAAGCCTGCACATTGGGAATATTACAAATCTCTTCGCAATTATACCAATTTTGCTGTCAAACAGGAAAAAAAAGCGTACATAAATTATCAAATATATGTAAACGGCCCTCAGTCTTTGTGGAAAGAACTTAAAACAGCACATATTTATTTCAAAGCTGACAATTTTGCTATTCCTCCTGATCTTAGCGATGTAAATGAAATAAACAATGAATTTCTGAATACTGCTAAACCAAAAACCTCTAATAATTATTGTGATATTTTGCGCTTTTACAATAACAACTTATTTAAAAATTTCATGTCTAAATTTACGTTGACTCCTATTTCCAATGAAGATGTTATAAAAATTATTGCTTCTATAAAGACAAATGCAGTTGGATCTGACAATATAAGTATAAACATGTTAAAGCTATGCTGTCCTTATTTAATTCCCTATATAACTAACATAGTAAATTGCAGTATCGACCAATCTTTATTTCCGGAAGCATGGAAAACAGCTCAAGTTGTTCCATTGCCAAAAATTAGACAACCTCGTGATTATAAAGACTTACGACCTATTAGTATATTACCTTGTTTGTCTAAAGTGCTTGAAAAAGTAATGGAAGCACAAATACGTCAGCATGTGGAACAACACTCCATTCTTTCGGATACACAGTCAGGTTTTAGGCCCGGATATAGTTGTGTAACTTCACTACTTAATATAACTGATGATATATGTACTGCTATTGACAACAATGAATTATCAATTATTTTAATGCTCGATTATTCCAAAGCATCAAGCATGATATTTGATTTCAATATTGCATCACATTGGGTTTAGTATTTCAGCAATACAGTTTATTGAGAGTTATCTTACAAATAGAACTCAGGCTGTTATTCTAAATAATTACAAATCAAATTTATTACCAGTCACACTTGGAGTCCCCCAGGGATCAATACTTGGTCCTCTTCTATATATAATATATACTTTTAATCTAAAAACTTCTCTTGACCACTGTGCATTTCATATGTATGCTGACGACACGCAATTGCAATATAATTTTAAACCAGAAAATGTTGACAAAGCTAATACAGAAATTAATTCAGACCTAAACAATCTAGTTAACTTCTCTGAGAAGCATGGCTTAATGATTAATCCAAATAAATGTTATGTTATGCTATTCGGACGAGTAAAAGCAAGAGAGGCTATTCGAGATAGTATTCTAATTAAAATTCAAGAAGCAATACTACCAATCAAAGATAATGTAAAAAACCTTGGACTTACCTTTGACCAAAACATGCGATTCAAAAAACATATTTCTAGCATCCTTCAAAAAGCATATCTTAATTTAAAAATTATTTTTCAAAACAGATTTTCTTTAAGCCCAATGGTAAAAACTATATTATGCGAATCTATGGTTTTGTCGCAGTTTAATTATTGTGATTGTGTGTACGGTCCTTGCTCGGTCCTTGCTTGGATAGTACAGATATCAGGAGAATTCAGATTATGCAGAACTCTTGTTTGAGGTTAATATTTGGTATACGAAAATATGAACACATATCTCACAAATTGCAAGAAATTAAGTGGTTGAACATGGCTAATCGAAGAAAACTTCATTCGGCATGTTTATACCATAAAATAATTATTAACAAGTCACCTTCGTATTTATTTAATAAAATTAGTTTCAGATCTCATCTACACAATTTAAATATACGTTATAAAGATTTCATAAATACTCCAATTCATCGAACTGCTCTATTTGAACGATGTTTCTCTTATAATGTAGGTAATATATATAATCCTCTACCACATTTTCTTAAATCTTTAACAATAAATAAATTTAAAAAACATCTCCATCAGATATTGTTAGACCTTCAAAACAACTCAGACTAATTACACAAATAACATAATTGGTTTTAGCTGTAGCTGCTTAGTTTTTGTACAGTCTGCACTGGTAACTTAGATATAATATGTAATATACTTAGGTTTAAGAGGTTAAGTGGAAGAGCAGAGATTTACATCTTCGGAAGTAAATGTTCTGAACTTCGCCTTATTGGCATAGTTATTATTTCTTTTTCAGATTATATTTTAATTTTTTTTGTATTCGCTCCCCAAACTGGTTACTTTGGAAACTGTTTAGGATCCTCAAAATGGCCATTTAGAGGCCTTGTACTTAAAGTCGTCATGGCAACATTTTAGCGGATTCAAACATTAGTTGCCATGACGACTTTAAGTACAAGGCCTCTAAATGGCCATTTTGAGGATCCTAGACAGTTTCCAAAATACATTTTCGCGCGGCCTCCTAATATAATGCCGCGTTAATGGTATAATTGAAACTTCATATTATAATGTTTGGAGAGCTAATACAAAAAAACGTTGTATGCAACACGTCCTCAAATGGCTTTAGAGGACTCATCTTCATATTACGGACTCGGCTGCGCTTCGCTCCGCCTCGTCCAGAAACATTACGACTCGTCCCCTAAAGCCTTGCTTTGAGGACTGGTTACATAAAGTACTATTATGTTTTCTTAATACGGAAAAATATTGTCACACTTATAATTTTATTTATGACAGTGTAAATCTAAATATTTTTTGGGTGTATTTTTTCATTATTTGATAACTTGATTTTCTTTTTTTTTGTGCCAATAAAAGACATTATTATATACCGGGTGTTCCATTTAAAATAGGACTTAATAAAAAAAGAACAAAACAGAAACCCATTTTAGAGGCATTCAACTGGAAAATCACCTATCTCACATCAATATACATTAAAAATGTAATAAAAATGTAAAGTTAGAAAAAAATCGTTACAGCCGTTTTTAAAAAAATCGAAAAATCACAAGAGTAAACACCATACTTGCGGTTATACGATTTTATTGAAAAACTTGCTGTCGCTTCTATAGGGTCCAGCAACTGGTATGACCTATTTTCCAAGACCTGTCCCAAGGATAACAAGTAATGGATTGAAACAAATTTGAGATGAATATCAACTTTATTATGTGCAATTTTAGTTCCTAAGAATTACTCCATTTAAATGGCCTCCCTGAGCCTCGATGCAGTACTGCAATCTTTGTCTAACACTCTAACGTTTTGCATCACTCTTCTCAACAATTCTGGTCCAATACTCTCTATTTCTTCTGAAATACTCATTTTAAGGCCTTGTATTGTTTGAGGACGCTTCTCGTAGACCTTTTGCTTCAGATATTCCCACAAAAAGAAATCAGGAGCCGTTAAATCGGGGAAATTGGACCGCCATGATATGTTACCAAACCTCAAAATCCACTGTGTTCACAACTGATTGACTTCGTATAAAGCTTTTAACCACGTATACGCGTTGGTTAATTGGAAAATTATCCATTATCTATTAAACTGCATAAATTAACGCACACAAATCTGACAATAGAAATGCCAATAACAAAATAATGTTTTCGTAACGGCCTACTAAAAATAGGTCATACCAGTTGCTGGACCCGTTTACAGTGTCCGCCAAAAGTCGGCATAATATGGGAATAGTACTTTATGTGACTAGTCCTCAAAGCAAGGCTTTAGGGGACGAGTCGTAATGTTTCCGGACGAGGCGGAGCGAAGCGCAGCCGAGTCCGTAATATGAAGATGAGTCCTCTAAAGCCATTTGAGGACGTGTTGCATACAACGTTTTTTTTGTATTAGCTCTCCAAACATTATAATATCTCTCTCCAAACTGGTTACTTTGGAAACTGTCTAGGATCCCCAAAATGGTCATTTAGAGGCCTTGTACTTAAAGTCGTCATGGCAACTAATGTTTGAGTCCGCTAAAATGTTGCCATGACGACTTTAAGTACAAGGCCTCTAAATGGCAATTTTGAGGATCCTAGACAGTTTTCAAAGTAACCAGTTTGGGGAGCGAATACAAAAAAACATTTTATTTTTGATTTTTTAAAAAACATTTTAACGCCAATAATTTGTGCTTGTCTAAACACCTATTTAGCCCCTATCATATATACCGAGTGATTTTTACTTCTTTAGAAAATTGAGTTTTTCGAAATTGTCAAAATCCGAAAAGTGCTATTTTTCGTAAACTAAGAAAGATTTCAATGATATATTTTTAAAGTGTGTTATTTTTAGCGAACTTAACAATCTCAAGGCCAGAAAACACCTAATTTTTTGTAACTTTTGCTAAAAATTTATTTTTCAAAGTTTCACAAATCAAGACAATATTAAAATTCAAATTTTTGTATGTGAAGACTTTAAAGATCTATAATTGGAAAAAATAATATAAAATGTTAATTACTTCTTTAGATTTTTTATTATTTACCGAAAAGTAATATGTTGGCATAATTTTTACGTTTTTTATGCAAAGTGCTTTTTAGGAGAAATATTTTTCAATTCTAATTAATATCTATTTAAATGGCTTCAAAAACTCTAATCTAGCCCTGTAAATGAATTACTGTTACAAAAATCCTGTAAATGTTCTTTTACGGTCGTCTAAATGAGGAGATTTTTTAGAACATGTAATTGGATAAAGAAAAATCTCCTCATTTAGATAACTATAAAAAAACATTTACAAGATTTTTGTAACTGTAATTCATTAACAGGGCTAGATTAGAGTTTCTTGAAGCCATTTAAATAGATATTAATTAGAATTTAAAAATATTTCTCCTAAAAAGCACTTTGCATAAAAGACGTAAAAATTATGCCAACATACTACTTTTCGGTAAATAATAAAAAATCTAAAGAAGTAATAATTAATATTTTATATTATTTTTTTCCAATATAAATCTTTAGTATTTACATAAATTTTTTTTTTCAATATTAAGTCTTATTATGTGCTAAAGTTAAAAAAAAATAGGGGTTTTCTGGCCTTGAGATTGTTCAGTTCGCTAAAAATAACACGCTTTAAAAATATCACTTTTCAGATTTTGCAATTTCGAAAAACTCAATTTTCTAAAGGAGTAATAATCACTCGGTATACAGTGTGTCCCAAAAAGTTTTATACAAATGGAGAAAAAGTTTATCTTACATTTCAAAAAAAAAAAATCTTGATAAAAAGCTCTGCATGACTTGTAGATCCATAATCGAGTACAAAATTATGATTTGGAATGAGAGTAAAATACGTTCAAATTGTAGTGGGAGCAAAATGTTCATTGAAATTGCGGGGACTAAAACGAGGTGTGAACCTAATGCATCCTTTATGTAAAAGGAAGTAAAAAGAATAATGAACTAATAGGGGAAACACACTGTATCCACAAAGCCATACATAAAATAGCGAGAGAAATGAAAAGCATAGCAAGAAAATATGGCAAAGATATAAGAGTAAAGAGGAGAGCGGAAATAGGAAGCAACCATTACCTCGTAACAATGACAATAAAGAACTGAAGAGAAAAAGACCAAGAACAAAAAGAAAAATAACAAACAGAAAGATATAAGGCTCTATATTAAAAAAAAAAGTAACGCCACAATTCCAAAATAGATTGGAAGAAAGATAATATATAGATAAACAATGACAAATAGAAGAAGTATCGAAAAAAATCAGATAAGCAATTTTAGAGGCGGCGAAAAAAAACTGTGGGGTTACAAAAGGAACTAACTAAAGATTAATAGAACACGTTAGTGGACAGACGGGGTGAAATTGGCGCTAAAGAGGAAAAAAAGTGAAAAACATATCTAAGCTCCAGAAACCAAACAGATTATGAAAAATATAAAAGAGAAACTAAACATGTAAAAAGAATCGTTAAAGAAGAAAAATAAGAAATATGGATAGGCTTTGGGAAGAAGAAAGCGTATAGGAACAACCAAAAGTTATTTACTGCACGATGAGAAATATGAGAAAAGGAAAAACATTGGTACTCAAAAACATTGCAGATGATAAAGGAGATACTATAACAAAAGAGAAGGCAATAATGGAATTGTGGTGGCAAAGGAAAGGATATAGAAGAAAGGAAAAAAAAGAGGGAAGTAAAATATCGGAAATAGAACAAAAGCAGGATCAAGAACAAAACTATGAAGGATCCATTACAAAAGAAGAAGTAAACGAAGCAATCAAAACGACAAAGACAGAATGACAGCAGAAATGGTAAATGCAATAACTTAAAGAGCAATAGAACTAATCAGAGACTTGTTTAACAGAGTAATGAGAACAGGAGACGTAAAACAATTAGAAACATTAGAAAAGAGAATAAGGTGATTTTTGAGGCTTTCACGGCCATTGTCATTAAGTAACAAACGACTTCCGGGATTGGACCGTGTCATGATTGAGATCGAATAACTCAACGTTTCGCCCACTTTCGTAAGGGGCTTCATCAGGAGGAAAAAAGCAAAAGAGCACGGTAACTCAACGTGTTATCCACGCCAGAGGCAAAACTCTTTGCAAGGAAGGGACAGATGAAGAGCACGGTATCTCAACGTGTGAACCACGTCAGAGACGAAACCCGACTGACTATCGGAAGAAGAAAGGCGAGAATTTATAGGCAAGCGCCGTCGCGATTCAGAAAATGCCGTCGCGGTTCAGTGGCGGAGGGCGGGGCTTAGGAATTAGGGTGTTTGCAAACCTCAATGGCTTCGCGAATCTTTCTGTTAAAGAAAAATGGGGATTTGCAGATGATGGAAGTTTCATCAAAAAGGATCTTTTAACCAGTATCGCGTTGGTGTTCGGCGATGGCCGATGATGAAACGAGACCTGACTTGAGACAGCGCTGGTGCTCAGAGATGCGAGTTTTTACTGAACGACCTGTTTCACCAATGTATAGAGCATTAGAAGAGCAAGGGACTCTATAAATACCTTTAGATGATATAGTGTTTAATTTATCTTCAGATGAAGGAAGAACCTGTGAGATTTTGCGCCACTGAACCGCGACGGCATTTGCTGAATCGCGACGGCGCTTGCCTATAAATTCTCGCCTTTCTTCTTCCGATAGTCAGTCGAGTTTTGCCTCTGACGTGGTTCACACGTTGAGTTACCGTGCTCTTTTGCTTTTTTCCTCCTGATGAAGCCCCTTACAAAAGTGGGCGAAACGTTGAGTTCTTCGATCTCAATCATGACACGGTCCAATCCCGGAAGTCGTTTGTTACTTAAGAGAATAAGGACACATACAGAAAGAACACTAGAGATAACCAATACGGATTTAGATCAAATGAAGAGGTCTAAGATGCCATCTCTTTACATTGTGACAAATTAGTGGGAAAGCAATTGGAGAAGTTGGATACATACACGGACGCATTATAGATTTTGAGAACGATTTTAGTACGATACACACGAAAGAGAGGTGGAAAGCATTAACAAAAAGAGGAGTACAACACAAGGTAGTGAGAAACATGCAGAGCCTGCACCAAAACACAGGGAACTGTTCGAAACAACTAAAGGGTTAGGCAAGGGTGCATTTTGAACCCGCTATTGTTTCATTAGTTTTATACGAAGGGACGAAGAAGAGAAGAAATGATGCAAAATTCTATGAAGCAGGAAACTGGAAAATAAAAAACATGGAGAAATCCAATATACAGGGTGATTCTCAACCTATACGCATAAACTTGGGGATTGATTCCTCATGTCAAATAATGACCCCTGTGAAGTTAGCACCACAACTTCAAAAAATGTTATTTTTTTCAAGAGTTCCCGTTGCACTCCAAAGAGTTCTAGAGTTCCTTGCTATTTTTAAAAATAGTTCTATGTATTTAAGAGAAAAAAATGTGGATCGACAATTTGGGGTGCTAACTTCACATTTTCCTCGAAGAAATACCACTATAACTCTTTTTCAGTCATACTTACTGAAAAATCTCATTACACTTTTCGATAGAACTCGTCGGGGTGCTACTAGAACTCTAACAAGAAAAAAGATTTAAAAAAAAATTATTAACCGGAAAAAAATATCTTTTTAATTTTTTAAAGTTCCGGTAGTTCCAATGGTAGTTCTAGTAGCACCCCGGCGAGTTCCATCGATAACTCTAATAATATTTTTTGATAAGACTTGAAGTAAAAAAGTTACATTTATTTTTATGTTAGCACTTTTACAAAACGACCTAAGACCTGGAAGTACATTTTTACAGTTCCGGTAGTTCTAATAGGAGTTCTAGTAGCACCCGGACGAGTTCTATCAATAACTCTAATAACATTTTTTGATAAGACTTGAAGTAAAAAAGTTACATTTATTTTTATGTTAGCACTTTTACAAAACGACCTAAGACCTGGAAGTACATTTTTACAGTTCCGGTAGTTCTAATAGGAGTTCTAGTAGCACCCGGACGAGTTCTATCAATAACTCTAATAACATTTTTTGATAAGACTCGAAGTAAAAAAGTTACGCGTATTTTTGGGTTAAGACTTTTACGTAGCACGTTATAAAGTTTGAAATGCACGTTTTGCAGAAAATATGAGGCAGGGCCGTAACTAGGCAAACTTTTATTGTAGGCAAGCCAACATTTCTGCGCCCTTCAGTACAAAAACGATATATGTGACAAAAAATACTAATGCCATATATGACTACATTTATCTCCGGATATATGATGTAATGTTTTTAAACAGGTAGGTATTCTAAATTAAATCCAACATTATTTATTCAAACATTTTAAAAATAAACAACTAAATGTTAAAAAAAGAAAATACAACACAAATAAAATGAGAAGCGAAAACAAGATTAGAAAACACAATTCTTATTTAAAAAAGCACATATTATTATGTAGTAAGTAGAACATTTTAAGAATTCCTATTTATAAACATACGGTGTACACTGTGCGTCATTTATAGCGCAACGGTAAGCATATGCATCTATCAGTGAACACGGGTTCAAATCCCACTGGCTGCAATGTTTTTTTTATTTCCAAATTTATGTAATTCTCTTTACTAAGTGTTTCTATATTATTAGCAACATTAAGGTATTTTTTACTTATTTTGTAAAGAATTTTTAAGGCTTCCATAATTCGATCTAGCAAAAGTTGCTTTTCTTGCAGCGCTCTTTCTGTATTAAAGACGTCGAAAACATTTTCTTTTCCAACTTTCTTATTTTAAAAATGCAAACATTATTTTAATTACAATAAGACCATCTATGTGGTAACCTCAAACGCTAGTAAAGACCTATCGATATGTTAAAATAATACAATATAAACAAATAATTACTTATTATTATCCGTAGTAACATATGAACGTAGAATAAGGTTCTGTATTCGCAGCCACACTGTCACACTGTTGTGTAATAACCAGTATATTTAAATAGTGAAGCTTTTTCTGTCGGCACGTAGTATAAGCTTTGCATCAGGCCAATTTCGATAATTCTTTTTTTAATAAAAGTTACCATCGTGCAGGGCCGCAGAAGTGTTTTAAATTGACAAAATTCTACCGGGAAAGTGATTGTAGCGAAAAATGCTATAGTAGTGGAACAAGTAAGCTCTCAACATCAGTCTGTGGTGTTCTGCTGATTGTTGTAATGGACAACTGTATCAGCGATGAGCCTAAAGCAGTGAATGTATATGTAATATCAGTGGACCCGCTTCAACAGTTGATAAAAATTTAAGTTAGTTTGTCGCCACTGCTGTATTACATTGTTTTAAAAATACAAACATTTTAATAATTAGAATAAGGCCTCGTATGTAGTGGGCTAACAAGCTAATCATTCTAATGTTTTGATTGATATAGGTGAGAACTATAAAATAAACGCTTTTACAATCTGGTAGACATATAATTTTTTTTTGCAAATTGCACAAGACAATGTAATGTATCGACCAGATTGGGCGCAATTCGCATTATTATAAGTAGCATTATTTGGATTACAATCGTTAATACTACAAAGTAGTTTATTTGTAAAATTGGCCACTGACTTGTTTATTTGTTTTTTTTTAGTACGAAAGAATAGTAATTTACGTTACAAGTATAGAAAGTGGAGCTTTTCAGTACGAGTGAGATGTTTCCAGAAGAGGCCGTTAAGCCGAGTCCGGAATTTCGAGACGAGTATGGAAAAGCCACTTTCATACGAGTTTCGTACAATATTTTTTCGTACAATAGCATACAAGACGGAATACTAAATTTATCCTCGTATATAGCAAATAAGTAGAGTAATGTTATTATGTACGTAACGTTTTATATGTGTTGTAACTAAGGAAACGTACGGCAAAGTGCTACTTTGCCGTACGAATACCGCAAAGTGCAACTTTCTGATAAATAAATTGTACGGAAAAGTAGCTCTTTCAATGCTAGTGTACGAAAAATTACTTTTTTCAGTGCCATTTTGGCGCCCTTTGCCGCTCGCGCCTGTAGGCGGGTGCCTACTCGGCCTATACCTAGTTACGGCCCTGATATGAGGTACAGAAAATATTACTAGGCTAATAAAACCGTTAGTACGGCTCATAATATAAGAATACCTCGAGTAAGGTTGGAATCTCAACAGGTACTGAATGACACGCTTTGAGGGAACTGGAGTTATAGCAAAGCCTCTCCTAACACGTTTGGAACACACTAGAGGGGGGGAGGTCCCGAGGGCCCCCTTCTTTGGTCAGGTGGAAGGCTGGGGGAGGCAGGGGCGGGGTGTGTAACAGAACGGAATGGCCCAACGTAATAGGCCTAAAAATGGTGGTAAATTGAATAGGGTAGACCGCGCAATAGCAAGCGCAGCCCGGTTTATTTGTCAAATAAATTTTCAGCTATAATATCCCAAGGACAGTGATAATTACGAAATAATTTTTTTATTGCAGTTTCCGAAAGCACGTTGCCTAAAAGCAACGTGCTTGAGGAAGTCGTAATAAAATTATAAGTATTTATCAATGGTCGAGGGATATTCGGTTAGACAATTTTTGCCCTTGAAACTATTTATTTACATTTATTTAGTGAAAGTGCAATTATGAAAAGAATATGACATCTTAAAATACTTCATTGCGAACTGTCAAAAACTTGACGTAACTTAGCAACTCGAACTGAACCGCTGTACACAAAGTGATAACAACCCATGGGCAGTTTGCAATGTAAGGGTAATCTAATTGGTTGATTTTGCCCACATGACTAGAAAAGAGTTAATTTCATTGGATCACTAGTTTCACAAAAAATTGTCATATACAATACCGCGAGCGGTCGACGAATTGCCGAAAATTTTTGTAAAAGTGTATGAGTGTTTATTGCTTCGATATAAATTGGTCGAGTGCGATAGCAATAAACACGAATAAACATTTTGACAAAAATTCATGCAATTAATTCGTCGGCTGCAAGCGGCATTTGAAGGACTATTCAACGAACAAAATTGACATTTCTTAGTAATTAATCAATTTTATCACGTCCTCTTTGAAAATAAAAATCGGTTGACGTAAAATAAATTGTTTGTCAAATTTGACATTTCTAATATCATATTTGATTAATTTTACAGGAAGTTAAATAAATGTCACAGGAAGAGAAAAAAATTGTCATTAAAACTCTGCTAGCGGAATTGTTGCACAATTTTACGCTGATTGGTGGCAAATGACATAAATACTAAATTATGATTGGTGAATAGTTAACTTGAAGGGGGTGAGTTGAATAGTCAAAATAATTACCTACATGAACAATATATGGAGGTGTTGGATAAAATTTTGTATTAAACTCGTGTGGAATTACACATTAGTCACTTAAGAAAAATGTTTTTCTATAACCATTTAAGAATGAACAGCTTTCGTCACGTTTTACCCCAAGCGAAAACGCCAGTTCCGGGACCAGTGATAGAATATCCCGTAACGTTAACTTTCGTCTCTAGTGACGAAAGTAAGTTGTTGCAGTTTCAGATATTAAATACATTCTTCCATATCCAATTGTATTTTATTTTTACAAAGCACAATGGAAAAACATGATTTAGCACAAAAACGTGTAAATTTACTTTGTATAACGTAATAAATGCAAAATACAGTTATAAAAATGATCATGAAATTGGCAGGACGTCTCATCAAGTAGCCTTGCTCTCGGACGGTAGTGTTTTAGTTGCTATGCGCCATATTAGTCAGAGTTGTCAATTGCGCGATATAAACACAGGCATGGTATGACAATTAGCTTTTCTCACTGGTTACTTTATCTGCATTAAAAAAGGGGTATTCCCTAAATCCCCGATTTCGTCAAGATCACTTTAAAGATAATTGAACTTTCTCAAACTTTTTATATACCTATATAGTAAACCATGGTTATAGAAAAAGTATAGTGTTAACTTTCTCAAACTTTTTATATACCTATATAGTAAACCATGGTTATAGAAAAAGTATAGTGTTTTACTCGTCGAAAAGCATTTTCTGCAACTTGAGAACATTATCAAACTCGGCTACGCCTCGTTTGATAAACTGTTCTCTCGTTTGCAAAAAATGCTACTTTCGTCACTCGTTAAACAATAAACTATTCTTGCTTGACTAATGTGTAACATTCCACACTCGTCTAATAAATAACTATTATTTAAATTTGTTTTGCGCGGTAAACACGTCAATTTTACTGAGCGGTTTTGAAATGAGCTACATAAAATGGCGACCGCTACAAGTGAGCGGTCGCATTCAGGGTAATATCACTCGACAGTTGTACAACTGAATGCGCCCATTGTCTGCCAACAGAACCGTATCATCTGCATACCTAGGTAATACAAACCTGCAAATTCAAAAACGTATGTATTTACACCTGGTTTCATTGTTCGTGCGTAGTACACGAAAACCAGGTAACCAAAAATTTGCATAACAAGTTTGATTTAAAAGTATTAACAATTATTTACAATTTAACAGCAGTTGGCATCCTACGTCTTATATTTATATTGGATGTGAACTCTACCTGCGAGCGGTAAAAAGCAACACCACCTATAAACAAAACCTGTGCACTGAGACCGGTAACTGTCAAGATGGAGGCCATAGAAAGTTGATCAGGCTTCCACTAATGTGCGCTAGCGTCAGTCCGCGGTGATTTCAACTTTAAATCTTAAGTTTCCTGGGCTCTGTTCCTGAGATTTGAAGTTTTTAAATTACTTAGAGACAATTATTCTTCAGTGTAAAGTCAGTATTTATTAGTTAGTGGGTCATTTAGTAATTAGCAGTAGCTAACGGTGTTTTTGGTTTTAGTGTTAAAGTGATCGTAGGTTAAAGTGAACGCTTTAGTTGAAATCACGACGAACTGACGCTAGCGCACATTAGTGGAAGCCTGATCAACTTCCTATGGCCGCCCATGGCTAACTAAAATTTATATAGCAAAGCTATCACGGCTATTCCATATGTGTCACATTTCATTGTTGTATAATGTTCTTGTGACAATTGCCAACGCTTCTGGTTTTTTGGCGCCATCAGGTGGTGAAATAGATCACCTAAATGTGGTTCTGGTTGTTGTCTTTACTAAGGATAATTTTTAGGTTATAAACGGTTTTAAAATAAATGTTTGTAATACCTACAAAAATGGAATTTGGATAATTTAAGTCTGCACGATCTTGAATTTTAACTGTTAAATGTGCAGGTAATTCGACATCTTCGTTTTCAGTTATGCTTGATGTAGTCGGAAATGCTGCAGAACTGGTGAAGTTACTATAATGTGCAATTTTTGAGGATGGCAGTCTTCATAATACCACAGCGTAATAGCTGACAAAGAGCATGCCCAGCAATTCGAGCATTGTTGCGTCATTTGAAGCAACTTTCTATCGCATGTGTGCAATCATTGCCTCCACTGCATCCGAACTAAATGAACCTGTTAATACATAGTAAAAACCAGCTTCTTGAAGTAAAAATGTGATGTATAATGATGTACCTTTAGCAGTCATTTTCAAGACGTGAGTCTTTCATTGGATAAACCTTCCAAACCAACAGATGCAGAAGAATTTTGCATAGGATTGATATAGTTCTGAAGTATTACGTCCAATCAATAGTCTTTCGTCAGAAACATGAACCAACGGTGCAGTGCTGCTATCTAATTTTTGCAGATATTGTTCTATTACACACATTATGAATCTGGAAAAAGTCGTATATGCTTTCTAAACATTTCACAGTAGATGCTGTTGACATTTTGAAATTCAATTTGTCCTGCTTCTTTTAAAAACTGTAAAGAGGCAGTTGTGGTGTTTGAAAAAATCTGAATAGCATGTAAAATATATATTTTTTGAAAATCTGATGAGTACAAATTCTTTTTCGTTAAGTACCGTACAAGCTTACTTAAAAGGTAGTCCATTTTGCAGATCATGTACAGGTTTTAGAAAAGAATGTTCCATGTAGTTTTTACTTCCTTTTACTACTATAAATGAAGTATTGGATTCACCCCAAAAATTCGAAATTGAGTTTTCAACAGATCTTCACGTTTTAGAGTCCCCTGATCCCAAAAAACATATTTTTTTCATTGGTCTGTCTGTGTGTCTGTCTGTGTGTCTGTGAACAGAATATCTCAAAAACGAAAAGAGGTATGGCATTGAAACTTCATATATACGTTTTGTGTACTATGTACATGAGACAGCAAGATTTTGAAGAAAATCGCATAACCGGAAGTAGGTATTTACTCTTGTGATTTTTCAGTTTTTTTCGATTTTTTCAAAAACGGCTCTAACGATTTTTTTAAACTTTACATTTTTCTTACATTTTTAATGTGTATTGATGTGAGATAGGTGATTTTCCAGTTGAATACTTCTAAAGTGGGTTTCTTTTGTTTTTTTTTATTTTTTTTATTAACTCCTATTTTAAATAAAACACCCGGTATATTATTACATTTTTGAATTCACCTTAAAATTCTAGAGAAAATTTGTCTCTTCAACTAACACTCGATTTTGTACCGTTTTTGTAGAATTTGTAATTTTTGAAAATTTTTAACAAATGGTTAAAAATTAAAAATGAAATTTTTGACTAATTATAAGATCACTGTAAAAGGAAGTTGTGTGAGTGTATCACACCAGAATTTTTAGAATTCCACCACAAAAAATCTAAATCTAAAAATCATTTGCAACAATTCTTAGAACAACGAAACCACAGTCAGAAGACTTAAGTAAGTACTCTCATTGTTAACGAGTAAAAGTAATTAATTCTCAAAGAAGAATGAAAAAAATATCGTGCTGGAATTATGTATCTTGTTGACAATCCATGTACTTACATATAACATAACAACACATTTTGTTTGCTATTTGAGGTTTATTGCAAACGGTTGTATATTGAGTATTATCTACACCATAGATGCGATCTTCAGATCTGCTATACTGCACTTTCTCCTTAATTGACATATTGTCAATAATTCTTTCTGCTGGAACTGTTAATTAGGCGACTTTAGCCATTATACGTTGCTTAATTAATTCATCTGAACCATTACAGTCACCAAAATACCATAACAATGTTTTTGATAAATGGTTTCTGCAGTGCTGATATCCTTTAGGAGAGCGAAATCTCCAGACTGTACACATATGAATCGAAACTTCTGACTAACGAGGAGCTTTTTTTTATCATAATTAAGAACAATTTTTGCAAGAAATTCTGCTTTTTTGTCTACATCGTCAGCATCTTGGAATATTTTATGGAAAACATTTAATTTGCCCCAATTTTTCTGTATATCATTCTAAGTTGTTTTATTTTTAATAAACTTTGAATAATTAACACTAATCCGCTTTAGCTTTAAAGTCAATGTTTTAATAGTAGGTACATACATATACTGAAGATCTGCAATTTGGGTTGGAGATATAAGTTCAGCTTGGGTTTCTTTTGAATGGTTTTTGTAAATGTTCTTGTTCTTAATTAATTTCAAAATTAGGTAAAATTTGCTAAAAAATTTACATAATGGTACTTCTAATTAATGTGATAAAAAATATATATTATCTACAGTTCCAGTTGGTGTAGCGTTTTTAAACAAACAAGTATTTTTGTCAAGTACTTTTAGAGAATTCTCATCGAAATGGTTAATACACAAAGTAGAGTATTCATTAAGTTTAGAAATATATGTACTACATGATTAATAAATATTATAAATAAAGGTAGTTTAATTAGTTTTATTATTAATTAACACGTTGAAGGACAGTTGCCGACTTCATATAGGGCTGTGTTGTGATACACTGCGATGGTTATCAGCGTTCTGCACAAGTAGGGGCAAAGAGGTAGATAACTGTAAGAGAGCTGTTTGGGGCAAATAACTCGTGTTTGTGTGACACTGATATGACTGTGTACATACCAGTGGTGACAGTAACAACTGGATTACTATTATTTTATATGGAAAATTAGATGCCGTGCAGTGTTCAGTTATACTGGTAGATACAATTAAGGACGTTGCTCAGCGTTAGTGTTCTTCAACGTGTTAACAATATCACTCCTGAATTAGCTTTGAGCCATTTGGTACGAATCTGCATATCGCTTGGAAATTCAAAAAGTGGTTTGTTTGGATTTCCACAGGTAAACCACTTTCTAATCATTTTAAATAGCTTTGAAATAACCTGTTTATATAAAAATTACTGACTCAAATTACGGCAATATGAATTTGAGGATATAATTGATGGAAATATGACAAGTTTTCAAATCTACCTATTCAGCAGTATTTGTTTTTAATTTGAATATCGCGGTAGGCCCTGATTGAAAGTTCAGAATGACATTAAGAGGTGGCGCCAAATGACATTTTGTCATGGCATGCTTTATAGAATCATGTTTTTATGTTGATTGTAATGGCTGTATTAGCGTAAGCTAACCTAAATATTAGTTGGCCATGATCTGGGTGACCCATATATATAATACACATATATTGCTAGTAGGGCCTGGAAACGTCAGAAAACATTACGGCGCCGACATAGTCTCACTTAGAGTATAACGCGTCTCGTGCGCATGCGTGAGAATTCGAACTCCGCCTTTAGAAGCGAATTTTAAACTTGACCACTTCCCCATTGGTCGGACGACCAGTGATTTTGAAGGATATAGATATAAACACAAGGTTCATCTAATGTCCCAACATAACCAAGACATACTTTTTTGCTATCATCTCTTTCTCAAGCAAAAGAATGTGTATGTATTTATCTTTGTTGCAGTTGCTTTACCAACCCTGAAGCAAAAGCACCAAAATTGAAATTGTCATGATGTTATAGTTGTGACAGATATGTCAAACAGACACCAATGAGTCATGTATTTTTCAATTAATTTCAAAATAATGAGCACCCCATATGTACTGCAGAAAGTTTCTATGCGAATAGATTGAAAATTTTACGACATGACAGAAAGAGGGCAACATTATAGCTACAATTATTCGTAGTGAGGTTATGGGCACTGTTATTGGTTATATGCAAAGCTTTACGTTATTCTGTTAATTTGAGACTTGTGGAATTTTGTGGAGCAATGTGTGCATCGACTTTTCTAAAATGGAAAAAATAGAACACCGTGCACTGATTAAATACCTACCTGCACAAAAAGGACAAATTCATGAAGACATGGCAAACGTTTTGGGAACATCTTGTCCTCCATACACAATGGTCAAAAAGTGGGCAGCCAAATTGAAACAGGGGAAGAAACGGCATTGAAGATGATTCTCGCAGTGGAGGACCTGCTTCTGCTACCACTGAAGAAAACATCGATTTGATTCACGATACGGGCATGGCAGATCTGCAATTCAAGGTTCGAGAAATAGCAGAGGCTGTGGGCATATCCTATGAACGGGTTCAAAACATTTTAAGTAATGAGTTAGGAAAGTCGAAAGTTGTTGCGAGGTGGGCTTTTGGGCTTCTGATAATTGATTAGAAACGTGTTCGTTTTCAAACGTCGCTGCTCTGTTATGAGACTGATCCTAATCAGTATCAGTATCAACCAGCCACTAAAGTCCACTGCTGGACATAGGCCTCCCTTGATTGCTTCCATAACTTTCTGTCTTGAGCAGCTTGCATCCAGTTCGAGTGGATACGTCTCAAATCATCGTGCCATCTAGTCGGAGGACGGCCTCTGCTTCTAAGTGCATCCTGTCTTGGTCTCCACTCTACCATCTTTGTGGTCCAGCGGTCGTCTTTGAACCTCGCAACGTGCCCTGCCCAATTCCATTTCAAAGAGGCTATCCTCTCTATGGCGTCTAATAACTTTGTTCTATTGCGTATTTCGGTGTTCGGTATTCTGTCCCGCAGCGATCGTCCTAAAATCGACCTTTCCATTGCGCGCTGTGCAATTCTTATTTTATTAGCTGTTCTCTTTGTTAAGGTTAGGGTCTCTGCGCCGTATGTCAAAACTGGCAGCACACACTGGTTGAAAACCTTTCTTTTCAAACATATAGGAAGCGCAGACCTGAAGATGTATTTTAATCTACCGAAAGCTGCGCACGTCATCCCCCATGGTTATTGATGCCATAAAAATGGGAGGAGAAAAGTTATTACATGCACTTAAGCTTCTATTTAACGAATGTTTATCGAAAAGCACAACCCCACGGCAGTGGAACAACGCCGCTATAATTCTCATACATAAGAAAGGCGATACGACGGACCTTGGAAATTACAGGCCTATTAGCCTGCTGTCTCATTTATATAAACTTTTTACCAACAGGCTTACTTCCAAATTAGACCTATACCAACCAAGGGAGCAAGCTGGGTTTCGATCAGGATATGGTACGAACGATCATCTTCAAACCCTGAAAAGCCTAATCGAGAAAACAATTGAATACAATAAACCTTTGGTCTTGGTGTTCGTGGACTATGAGAAGGCCTTCGACACCATAAACAAACAAAAAATGTTGGAATCTCTAGCTGACTGTCGCATAGACCATCGTTACTTAACGGTAATTAAACATATATATGAAAACGCAGCGGCCTTTGTTAGACTCCACGAAGACACTAACACCTTCTTAATAGAAAAAGGTGTTCGCCAAGGCGACACCATTTCTCCAAAATTATTCAATAATCTGCTCCAGTACATGTTCAAACAAATAGAATGGGAGGATTTGGGTTTAAATATAAATGGCGAAAACCTTTGCCACCTACGCTTTGCGGACGATGTGGTTCTGATAACTGATTGTATAAGTAAAGCCCAGAAAATGGTGCAAGATCTAAAAGCTGCCTCGCAACAAATGGGACTGAAAATCAATACGTCAAAAACCCAAGTAATGACCAACTTAGTAATGGGTGGCGCTATATACATCGATGACAAACAAGTTAAAGAGACAACCTCTTATAGATACTTAGGCCACGAAATCAAAATTAGCCGCGATAATCAGACATGCGAGCTGATCCTAATAATTTTATTTAAAGATTTGTTATCTACCACCAATGACACATAGATTCACTATTATCAGCCTAACTCAAAGCAGCAGTCGAAACAGTGGAAGCATAAGGGCTCACCACCTCCCAAAAAAGCAATGGTGGTGCCGCCCTTTAGTAAAGTGATGGCTTTGGTTTTAGGGACGGGAAGGGAATATTGCTGGTGGATTCCTTTCTTAAGGGTCAAACCATAACAGGACAATACTTCTCTAACTTGTTACATCAACTTCGTGAAGAAATTAAAAGAAAGCAAACTGAAATGCTAACGAAACGTATCCTACACCATCAAAATGAAGCTTTGGCGTAAACATCAACAGTTGCGATGGGTAAAATTCATCGGTACGGTTTTGAATTGGTACTTCATGTTCCCTCAGACTTCCTTCTATTTCTGAAGCTCAAAAACACCTAGGAGGGCAAAGATTTTTGTCCACGGAAGAAGCTGTAGCAGCCATAACGGGGTATTTTAAAAACCAGGACGAAGCTTTATCAGACTGGGATCACAGCATAAAAGGGGATTATATTGAAAAATAAAGAAATAAATAAACCCCTGTGTTAGGCTGTGAAGTTTTCAATCTCTCTTGAATTTTTCAAGTTTTCCCGAGTTGGATTTTATAACGTTTTTCATTGAAAGGTTGTTGTGTCACACTAAAAAATTAAAAGTAGTAATATGGCAATGCTTCAAATTAAAATATTTCCCAACATTGCAATGAAATTAAAGATACTTAAGTAATGCTTATAGTGAATATATTTTGTACATGATACATAATATGTGGATATACATATAATAAAGCACAAAGCTGCTATTTAATAATCAAATTTATTTGAAATATGTTTTTGTTTATAAAAATAACAGGGATTTACTACATATACTTACAAACTACATATTCTAATTAAAACAAGTTTTGTATTTTTATAATTGGATAATATCAACTGAAGCATATTAATACAATTAAAAAACAATACCATTATAATAAATACTATTTATTTGAAATCGGCAGTGAAGTACGCCGAAATCGTCATAAAATACGAGAAATCGGCAGTGAAGTAATCCATTGTTTTACGACTTTTTTGTAGGTGGCGAGGCGACAGATAAACGTCAATCGACCGAACATAACCTACAAAAGTTGGTTAAAATGTTGTAATTTCACGATTCCTCGATTTCAAATAAAACATAGTGTACACCTCGGCACTGAAGTTCCTTTTTATCCCTCATGTGGTTTATTTGCCTTGGCCCTACGGCCTCGGCAACTAAATCCACATTCGTGATAAAAAGTTATACTTCAGTGCCTTGGTATACAAACTACTATTAACAAAAATAAGAGGAAGAGCAAAAAATAGTAGTTCATTTATCTAGAACGAAAAGTGACATTTTAAAGGCCGAGGCATCAGCCAAGGACGGAATTACTTGCGAGGACCTTTAAAAACACTTTTCGTTCGTGGTGAATACAACAGTTTATTTCATACTGCAAGTTTAATGAATTTTAAATAAAAAGTTGTAAATCGTTTCAAATTTAATGTTAACAACTGACGTATAATTTTAAAGTACTTGAACTTGAATATTTTACTTTAATGTACTAAGACTTGAATGTTCCATTTTTTGTACCGGAAGTAATCCAAAAAATGCCATTTTTGACATCAGTATGAAATAAAGGAAATTAAGAGTTTTTCGAGTCTTTTTGGAACATTTACAATTTTTTGGCATACTTTGTATGCAATGTGCTATCAACATTCGGGAAAAACTGAAAATTTTCAAATGATAATATTTTATTAATGGACTTAGTTTTATTTAAACAAAATTACGAAAAGAAATGCTTTTTATAGTGACACAATCCTGAAAGGTTACCAAAAATGCCATGGCTGTTTTTGGAAATATTCATAAAATTGCACCAATATATGCAAATGGTTCAGTTCATTTGTTCAGCAGTATATATTTGCAAACCCACATGGTGGCAGCTTCTATTTAAAAAAAATATATAAATCGGCTTGGTGGAAGTCTCAAAATATGTGCCGAAAGAAAACTTTTCACATGCTAAATATATAGATATGTATACTATCAAAAAAATATAGCAACTGGCACGGAACCTTAGAATTTTAGCGCAGGTAGGTTTGTATATACCTACTCCCCCACTGTACACAATTCGGTTGGTCTTGTGAGTTAGGATCAAACGGCATTGATTGATTTAACCTGCGTATCAACACATGGTTACTATTTAAAATGGAAAACTCCACCTTCAATGCTGCATGAAGATAACTTTTTGTGAAGTTCTGTGCCGGTTGCTATAGAAAACATGTATGTACCAGTGCCTTCATAGTAAACTAAGCGGTCCTCAATCTGGTTCGATTTATTGCTTTATGAGCTTTGTTTAAAGGTGCCATCTTAACTTGTCGTTAAAATTGTCAGTGTCATATGACAGGAGCTTGTTTGAATTTGTCACCATAAAGAAAGATATGAAAGTGTATGAAGAAGTTAGAAGATTAGAAAATGTGTAAGTTCTAGTAGATCTTTATGTTGAAAGTTCGTAACATAGTTGATTTTTTTACTGTTTACTGTTCTCACTCGAACTATTTTTTCTGTCAAGAATGAGAAAGTATAACCGAGTTCTAGATTGACCTCAAAAATTTAGTTTTCTTAGGAAAAAGTTAGTTTTGTTATTTTTAACCAAACTCCATAGTTGAGCTTTTCTTCAGTTTTGTAACAACTTTGTTAAATAAAATTTTTCATAAAAGTTAAAAATAAGAGTCAGTACTTTGCTTAAGTTCAATATTACATTTAAATATTTTTTTAATGTTTTGTATACTTTATCATAAGTTTAATCACTGTGACTTCCTAAGACAAGTAAAACTTTTTATATGACTTTTTCCTGAAGAATAAAAAATTCGATAATTTACAAGAGTGTAGTACCTACCCCATCGGGAGACGCACTATATCTTGGTGTGCTATTTTCCTCATTTTCTAATAAATTTTCTTGTATTTTTGGACAAATAAGTGAATCAATTCCCAATTTCTGCTTTTTAGTAACTGGTTGTAGAACTAGATAAGCAACAATACATATGAATTGAATATATAAAATGGAATTATATTCTTGTTTTTGTTAAATTGGAATAATAAAATCCATTAAGTAGTACTGACTATTTTTTATATAAGTACAGTGAGCGCCAAAAAGCATTGGTCAGTTTCAATACCTAATAAAAACCCATACACTTCACCTATGGAATCAATGATAATTTCTTCATAAATCGGAAACTTGGGAGTTTTGTTTCAATGTTTGACATCCTCCGAAAGTGACAGTTTGGTGTGCTGTTTCACCGTCAAAGATTGTCGGGGCTCATTTTTTCGAGGAAATTGGTGAAACGGTAACGGTTACATCTCAAAGACATTACATGCTTTAAAGATCTTTTTATCGCAAATAGAGGAGATAGTAAATGAATATTGGTTTCAACAGGACGGTGCTACAAATTACACCGCAAGAATTAATACGAATCTCCTACGACAATCGTTTCCAAATAAACTGATTTCTTGCTATGGTGACCTTCATTAGCCTTCGAGATCGCAGGACATAACCACTCCTGATTTTTTCTTTGGGATTACTTGAAGAGCAGAGTATTTACAAGAAAGATAAGAAATCTGGAAAAGCTTAAAATGTTTATTCGGGAAAATATTGAAGCTATACTGCAGGATATGCGGCAACGTATGATGAGAGATTTCGGCCACCTTTTAAAAGAGTGCATTCAACAAGAGGGGAGTCATTTAACCGATAGCATTTTTCATAAGTGAATCTCCCATTCTTAGTCTTTAAGAAATAGTTCTGATTAACTGTGTAATTTAAGCAAATAAATTGTTATTACAAATTGAAACTGACCAATGCTGTTTGGCGCTCACTGTACATTCTAACAATGTTGTATAATAATTTACCCAGACAATAAGTAGTCGCAGTAGTTGGAGAAAGTGTTTCTCACTTTCGTTTTTTAAATGTTGGTTTTGCATGTCAATTTGAATTTATACATAGCTTCAAATATGATAGACATAAGTGGTTGATTTTTCTTTTCAAAATGTTGACAACAGAACAGAAAACTCAAATTGTTAAATGGTTTTATCGAGGTCATTCCACGAATGAAATAGCGAATAATTTGTTTGTTATGGCATACGATGTGACAGTAAACACCAGTTCGGTCTTCAATGTTAAAACATTTGTTTGAGGAAACTGGTTCTGAAAATCCATCATGTAAGTGCTCAAAGGAATGGAAGCCTCAAAATGAAGAAGCTGAAATGCGGGAAATTATGGTTCGCAATATGATAACAGAAAATGACACTTTGTCAACAAGCACTCTTGCAGAAAATCCAGAAATTAATGCCGGAAAATCAGAAGTGCATAGACTACTTAAAAGGAATGGTTTCAAGTCTTTCAAAGTTAAAACGACACAAGAGGTTTTCACAGCTGACTATGGTCGTCGAATGGAATTTTGTGAAGATGTGATGGATAGAGTAAACAATAATTATGAATTTCTTAGAAATATTCTGTTTAGTTTCGAATCGACTTTCCTGTTACGTGGTCGTCATAATTCTTCGGTAGTGAGATACTGGTCCCAAGAAAACCACCAAACAATAACTTTAAGAACTCAATACCCCCAAAAACTTAACGTTTGGGCTGGTATACTGGGGGACACTATTATAGGATCATTTTTTATTGACGGTACCTCAATGGCCAAAAGTATTTGCAACTGCTTGACAAGCAAGTGATACCAGCAGTTCAAGGCTTACAAAACATTGATATGGCCCACATCTGGTATCAGTTCGACCGATGTCCTGCTCACAATGCGGCTAAGGAATATTTAAATCAATATTTCCTCAACGTATTATTAGCACCACATGAGACATAAAATGGCCACCAAGATCTCCTGATTTGTCCCCAAATATATATATATATATATTTTTGGGCCACAAACAATTTATACCCATCAGCATCAAAGAGATAACAACGTGGATGAGCTCTGAATAAAACTTCTTGAAGCCTCTCAAAATATCACTCTTGCGATGTTAAGAGAAATTAGACCAGAATTTTATGATCGCCTGGGATATTGTCTGGCTCAACAAGATGTTTTTGAACATTTAATAAAATGAACTTAGCTATTGGTTATTCATTAGGTTAATATTGTGTTTGTTAGAATTTAAGTATAATTTGTATCGTGTAACTATTTTTGACTTTGATTCCGTATTTTATTACAAAATCAGTAAAAACTAGAAATTACTAATTATTTTCCGTTGCTTAGTGAATTAAAATATTTGGTTCGGCTAAGCAAAAAATGAGAGTAGTAACTAAGCGCCAAGTAATGCATTGAAATGCTCGTATTCAAAATTTCTGGGGACAACACGTATATCCCCCGCAGACCTCGGTGGAATATAAACTGCACCCACTATAAGATAAGTTGACTGACAGGAAATTTTTACAAACAAGTGTTTAACATTAGTGTTAGTAACATAAATACGGCTACTGCAGAGATGGTTCCGAACAGCTATCAAAACACGACTACCTCTACTAAAAACACTAGTTTCACTATTCCGATCCTTCCTGAACACAGTGTAGTTCGAGAGTCCCATTTCATTATCAGAAATGTCACTCTGCAACCATGCCTCAGTAAAAATTATTAAATCATAATCACTATTGGTAGTTACTGCAATTTGTAACTGTAATTTGGTCCGAAGGCCACGAGTATTTTGATAGTACACAGTTAGTAGTTTTTTGAGTTACTACGGGAAGTGGCATCCACAATTGTAGGAGCACCATTTAGGTATTTGATTGTTTTATTAGTAACCCCTACCTTATTAAACCGCTCAATTTTAGCCTTATTTTTTTTTAAAGTAATCTGTTTGCGCTAGAGTCTGATCAGATTTAATTTGCACATTAGGCACTGCAATTTTATTCTTGTTTCTTCAAATGATTTTTGCTTCACAAGAATTCAGAATAACTTCTAAACGACGTAGGTATTATACTATATCAAATTTTCCTAACCTAAAAAGTTTCAAGTTATAAGTATCCACTTCGATATCTCAACAGTTCTTTGACTGAGTTTTTGTCTACGTGGGCTTTTTCTGAATAGGAGTTACCATGAGGTTCTTGAACGTTGAAAAGTATAACTTTTTTAGCTCGCTGTTGACGTTAAAACATTTCTGAGATCAAAGCCTTGTTGTGACCCATATCCAGCTTATTTGCACATTCATGACATATTGTCACCATTGATCAAATTTACTCTCAAGTAGCTGCACTTTCTTAATTAACTCTGGTACACGAAAAACACCAACCTTATGTGGTTCACACAAGATTAGCAGTTTTCCCTTACGTAACTTTAAGCATCTTATTTCGGTTTCGGATATTTCTCCACACTTTTTGCACAGCTCTCTTTGACAGCCATCACATGGGAATAGTTAATCATCTTCTTTATCGCATTTAAAGCAAAATTTAGTCATACTGAAATTAGTAAACAGCCGACTTCTTTAAGGTTATGTGTTTACACCTAAAAATGTGAGTTTGACAATTTCTTGTTCATAACAAGGTGCAATAATCAACATACGGTTTTGAAAAACAAAAATAAGCCTGCTGTGTTCTATATCTAGGTGGCTGTGCTAGTAACTGCAAGAAAGATAGAGTATATTCATATTCTGTATTACAGAAGAAGATAGCACGAAAAAGGGATGTTACACATCTTGGCACATAAACGTATGTAATTTTAAATTAAGCACTGTTTACTTGATTAGTAAATTCGTTGTTACAAACAGTGTTACGTAATGACTAACACGTAATTTTTTTTATTACGTTACAGTTAGCTTCTGTTGTTTGTACGAAGCGGTGTAGGGATGTGACTGCAGCCTCCTAATTTTTAAGATGGTGTGACAGATGATTTGACAGTTAATAAAATATTTCTTTTTTCTCCAACCACACGAATAAGACGCCATATTGTCGAATAATTTTGTATAAAAAGTAAGTCATTTCGGGATGTTCACCAATTACCTTGGCAACCGTACACTTTTCGATTCATATTTGCACTAGTACAAAAATGGTCGCAAGATAGGGTTTTACATGGTAAATTTTAAATAAAAAACAAACGCTTCGGCAATATTCGGCAATCGCCGTCGTTATTGTTTAATTTTCCCGTATAGTTTTTGTTTATTTGCGCCATGACAGTTCTACAATATAACCTACAATGTTTGATTCTAAATAATAAGTCATATTACCGAATTTATGAGTAGTTGGAGAAAAAATAGTATGTTTCATTCATACAAAAAATGCGTTTTCGGGACGCGTAAGACTCGCCGGACTCCGCTGCGCGTCGTCCGGCGATCTGTCTTACTTGTCCCGAAATCATGCATTTTTTGTACTAATGAAACAAATAACTATTTCGTTTAACGAAATGAGTGTGATCGTAGAAAAAGTATAGTACGCAACTCGAGCTATAGAGCAATTACACGCTCGTGGAATTACACACGCGCCGCTACGCGGCTTCTGCGTAACTTTTCCAACTCGCGTGTAATATGCTTCCTACAGCTCTCGTTGTGTAATATACTATTAAATGCTGTACTTGTATTATGTCATTCAAA
The DNA here is from genome assembly GCA_940337035.1 of Agriotes lineatus. Lineage (NCBI taxonomy): Eukaryota > Metazoa > Arthropoda > Insecta > Coleoptera > Elateridae > Agriotes > Agriotes lineatus. The sequence continues at coordinate 99,419 of CALNHX010003099.1, read as the reverse complement.
TTAGCTGCGTTCGGAAAGGTACCTCTGACAGCTCTGTTTCCTCGAAATCATTCGCAGAAAGAGATCGACAATAGCCATCGGCGCGGGTGGAAGTGAGATGAATGAATGATTTCGAGGAAACAGAGCTGTCAGAGGTACCTTTCCGAACGCAGCTAAAATCACTGCGGACGACGCCGCCGCGAGTTAAGTTGCCAATCGTGGCCTTAACGAAAAAAAACTTTATTTATTTTACTACACAAGTTTTTAATTCAATGTAGGAGTTACAAATTTGTACAGAGTAACGTTCTGTAAGAAGCACATCTAAAACTAGCAACGTTCTGCAAGACACAAATCTATAAACTAACTAAAATTACACAAGTACGGCTATTTATAGCCTCTGCCATCTTCGGGTGGGGCGACTGAGTATCGTCACATAATTTCATAATATTGCACAACGTTTTGCAACGTTTTGCAATGCTACACTTCTTTGCAGGTTCAGAGAATTCTAAATATAGAATTCGTGGTAGCAAGCGACCTATATATTCTTAAGTGGTTGAGTAGTTTACATTACCTAATTGATAGTCAAGTGTTTATATTACTCCTCCCCTCTTAAGACAATTCAAAGCATTTTGAATTTCACGTTTTGATTTCTAAGAACTCAAAAGGTTTAGGAATATCGTCTTTAAAGACTTTTGATTTTATATATGCCATGAATTTATCTTGTAAGGCTTGGCGTTTACAATAGGTATATACTAACAAACTTAAGATTATTATTACAATCATACTTAGTATTATAATCGTGGTTACAGAAATGTACTGCAAGTTCGTTACATTGGCAGGCTCAAGCGCCCTTTGTATTCCCCCAAGCTGTGACTGGTCTTTAATCAGCTCTTTAATGTTGATCGGTGTTAGATCCACACTTACTGTTTTAGTGTGTTTAGCACTATTTGCATCCAAGGCATCAATATTGGGTATTTGCAACTTTACAAGTTTTGAGGAAGAGGTTCTGATTTGGAACAACAAGGTGTCATGGTCAATGACTGCTGTGCAATCCCGTGTGAGATGAATTAGATTCGTTTTCGTTACTATCTTCCTTGAACTGGTGTCTAAGCATTTAATGTCAATAGTTACTTTTTGTGGAGTAGTAACCAACCAGGTGGAATCGTCAATCTGGGCTATTTTAACTTTTAGTAAGTTAAACAGGTAGGGTGAACAAGTTTTGTTGGAGGAAAAAGACAAAAGTTGGGTCTCACATAACTGGTTATTAACAACGGAAAAATGGTACTTCTCAGTGCAAAAATAGGAACCGGTGGTTACCAATTTACAGTGGTCCAGTTCGACGGGTATTGACGTTGCAAGGTTGAAGAGTATGGTTTTATAGGTAGGAATGATCATACGGTATAAATTGGAATCAATGTATACCGGGAACGGTATCAATTGCATGAGTTGGTAAATAGTGTCTTTGTGTACTAATGGTATTTCGAAGACGAAAGTTATTTTGTTATTAATTTGATAAGCTTGGATTAATATTATAGATTCGTAAAGATGAAGGGTTTTATGGTGTACAGGGTAAGGTAAAGAAAGCATGTTGTCTGAGTTTTCAGAAAGGTAGATAGAGATTTGATTGAGATTGGATAATAGTTCTGCATTATCAAGTAGGGACATATGCATTTGTTGGTTTTGTGCAAAGGTGAGAGATGTTTCTAATTCGAGCCAGGTGTTTACAAACATTTGTAACGAAAATATTGATTCTGATAGGACACTCTGAATAGAGAGTGAATTTATGTTGTTGTTTATAGCACGATTTTGTACAATCAATTTCTGTAAATTTATATTTAAAAGCTCCTGATTTTTGGTTAGGGTAAATATAGCGTTTATGGAATCATTTATTAAATGTGTATGTTGACTTAGGATTTTATTGTGAATATCTCTTGTGGATTGAAGATCCGCAATGGCATTCTCGTATTTTTCTCCGTCTTCGGCGTCAAGATTGCCTGTCAAAAATTTAAATACAGTGCCGAATCCATTTATTACTCCGCGTTTTGTTCTGATTGTATCTGAAGGAAATATTTGATCAATCATGTTGTCAATCCGTATGATGTACTGTTGGATCAACAATAGCATGTCATTGTGGTTTAATTTTGTTTGTTCTTCATTTTTAACTGTGTAAAAATTACGATCTCTTAATTTAAGAATAGAGGCTAACAAGGAACGTCTAAGGATCGTATAGTTTGTTAACAAGGGTGTGTAATCAAATGTCTTTATAATGGTCCAGTCGCTTTCTTTAATCTGCGCTTTTCCTAGGTTTTGAGGGTATAGGCCAGGGTTGTCTGATAGGTCCTTAATTGTTACGTCTCCTGTAACTAAGAGGATACCGCAGCTGAAGAGCCAGATGTAGTATCTGTAACAGGTGTTATTTCGTCAGTTTGGCGTATTTCGTTCGCGTGTCTTTTAAATGTTTTTCCGGTAGTCAAATCCTCAACAAGATATGTATCATTGTCTAGGATTTTTATAATTTTGAAGGGTCCTTTAAATTTCATACTCTTTTTATTACGTCTATCATTTTTAAGAAAGATTTTTTGGTTAAGTTGTAATATTACAGGTTGTCGTTTATCATTAATTTTCTCGTTACGTCTTTGTTTTGTTTCTAGTTGCATAATTTTTAGGTTGTCATATAATTGTGTCATTTTTTGTTTGTGGTCGTTTACATATACTTCGTAGAATCTGTCAGTACAAAGTTCGTAGGGATTTTGATTGTCGGTATGACCAAAGAGAATTTCAAAGGGTGTGAATTTAAGATTTGAATGTATTGTATTGTTATACGCGAGTATAGAATAGGTCATTCTGTCTTTTTCTGGAGTGGATTCTAATAATCTAAAATGTTCAATTAGAGTAGAATGTACTCGTTCAATTAATGAATTTGATTCGTGATGCAACGGGGTAGCTATATGTAATTCTATTTTGTGTAACTTCATGAATTCTTTAATGATTATGTTATCGAATTCATTGTCTGCAATGATTTTCTTCGGAATAGCGTAGTTTGAAAAATATGTTAAGATGGCGTTTAATATATCGACTTTATTATGTGAGGTCAAGGGGTATGCTTGAGTAAATTTACTAAAATTGTCAATTACGGTTAAATATTTGGTTCGATTAATTTGGAAAATATCTATACTGATACAAGAAAAAGGTTTATCGTATGTGGGTGTAAATTGAAAAGGTAATTTATTGGGGTTACGATTGTACTTTTCTCTTTTACATGTATCACAATTCGTGATAAATGTATTGATTTCCTTGGTCATTCCTCTCCAATAGTATAATCTTTGGAGGTGCTCTATTGTCTCGTTGATCCCTCTGTGATTGGTATCACCGAAATGGTAATCGGCGATATATTGTTTTCTATGATCTGGGTTTGTGACATAAGTAACTTGTTTAATACATTTATGGAATTTCGGAGAGTTAGCATTAAGGTTTTCTGAAATGAATTGTGAAAATTTCTCAAACGTTTCTTCGTTTTGGAATATGCAATAGTAGTGTAGTTTAGGTGAACAATGTTCGATAAGCAATTGCATAAATTTTTCTATATAGTTTTGGTTGTTGATAAATACGGTTATATGGGAATATCCGTCAAAGTTATATATTTGCATGGGTTTAGGGATTACGGCGTTTATAAATTCGATTTGGTTTTTATACCTTTGTAAAGGTAATTCTGCGATGTCAATCACGGGTGTGGAAGATTGTTGTGAATGTATCGTATCCGGTACAGAATTGTTGTCATTGTCATTATTCACGGCACCAGGTGCAGGTGTTGGTTTTTCGTCTTTCTTTTTAGTAATTACTATGTCCGACAGAATTTTAATTTTTTGTTTCGTAGGTGGGTTAATTCCTGTTATCGTAAAATCGGATAGGTCAGGTGGATCTGGTCGATTTGCTATGATACTAGCATTATCGTCAAAATCGGGTTCTGGTGTGTCTAATTGTTCAATTGATAGGGAATTTATATTAATTCGACTTAAGGCATCAGCTACCTTATTGGTTTTTCCTGGTAGGTATTTAATGGTAAAATTATATTCTTCTAATTTTATACTCCAACGGGTTAATTTAGAATTTGGCTCTTTGATGTTGCGAAGCCATATTAAAGGTCTATGGTCTGTAAATATTGTAAAATGTACGCTATATAAATAGGGGCGGAAATGTTTGCAGGCCCAAACAATAGCTAATAATTCTCGTTCTATTGTGGGGTAGTTAATTTCGGCTTGGTTAAGGGTTCTTGATGCATAGCTAATAGGTCTGTTATTTTGTGATAATACTGCTCCAATAGCAAATTTGCTAGCGTCTGTAGTCAGTTCAAATGGTTTTGTAAAGTCAGGATAAGCTAATATTGGATCATTAGTTAGCAAGATTTTTAGTTTCTCAAATTGTTCAATGAAATTTTGATCGTGTATAATTTTTGAATCTTTCTTTAAACATAAAGTCAGGAATTTTGTTATTTTAGCATAATCTTTTATAAATTTTCGATAATAACCTAAAAGTCCTAGAAACGATTTTATATCAGTTCTAGTTTTTGGTAAGGAAAATTTCACAATAGCACTGATTTTATCTGGGTTTGGTTTTACACCGTCTTTAGTAAGGATGTGTCCTAAATAGGCAATGGATTTTTTTAAGAATTCGGATTTGTCTAATTGTATTTTTAAGTTAGCAGTGCGACATTTTTCAAAAACATGTCGTAGTTTAATCATGTGTTCTTGTAGGGATACTGAATAAATAATTATGTCATCAAGGTAAACCATGCATTGTGTGGGTGTTAGACCAATCAATGCCTGATTTATAAGTCGTTGAAAGCTGCTGGAGGAGTTCTTGAGCCCAAATGGCATTCGTTTAAACTCAAAATGGCCCTCTTCAGTAGAAAAGGCTGTCTTTTCTCTATCAGCTTTGTTTACTTTAATTTGATGAAAACCTGAAGCTAAATCAAGGGTAGTAAAATATTCAGATTTACCTAAATTGTCAAGTACTTGTTCTATGAGAGGTAACGGGTATTTGTCTTCTATAGTATTTTCGTTCAATTTCTATTCAATGACTATTCTCCATTTTTGTTTGCCTGAACTATCTAATTTTTTTGGAACGATCCATATAGGTGCGTTATACGGTGACTCTGAATGTTCAATAATTCCGTCAGCAAGCATTTTGTTTATCTGGTTTTTTACTTCTTCGCGATGAACATGAGGGTAGCGATAATTTTTTGTAAAGATTGGGGTGTCATTTTTTGTACGTATAAAATGTCTTGTCAAGTTTGTGTAAGTCAATGGTAGTTCTGGGTGATGAAAAATATCTTTGAATTCGTAACATAGAGTCGTTAATGCATGAGCTTCTTCAGCATTTAAATGTGTTGTATTAATGTTTTTTAAGTTTTCATTTTGAAGTTGATTTCGAGATTTTAAATTAAAATTTTGATTCTGAGTATTGATGGTATTTATTTCTATTAAATTTGAGTGTTTATAGTCATCTAATAACAGTGGGTTGTAAATATAAAATTCCTTTGTCTGATTAGATGTGTTAATTGCTGTTGTATAAAAATAATTATTATGGACTTTAACTATAGCTCTCGGTGTTCTACAATCTTTGTCAAATATTATTTTGTCACACAAATATGTACCATTACTATTTACAGTTGGTAAAATAATTTGTTTTTCTGATCTAGGGGGTAGATATATTCGTTTAAGAGGTTGCGAGTGTTGATTTATTTTAGAAAAATTACATTCGTTTCTTTTTGGAACTTCTTGTTTAAGTTTGGATTGGTTGTAGTGGAAGGGGATAATATTTTGCTCGGTTTGAATGTGCATCCATTTAAAATCAATGTTTGCATTTATATTTGCTAGTAAATCAGATCCGATTAATCCGACATAATCAGGGCTAAAATCAAACATATAGCACACATGATTTCCGGGTTCTAAAAATAATGAGTTTATTGGAATATCGGCTACTTGATTGTGTGTGGTAGTACCATGGGGTGTAGTTATTTGAAAGTTATAATTATGTATTAAATTTGGAAAATGTTTTTCTACAAATAAAGGTGATATTAGCGTTTTACTGCTGCCTGTATCAATTAATATTTTATCTTGTGTTCCTGGTATTAAAATATACGGTAAATTAGATTTAATTGTTGTTACAAGAAATGTTTCAATTTTACCCAAGGCTGTATTTAAAAATTTACGGAGTCTAGGTCAGTGTCATGTTCTGTTAAGTGCTCTGAATAAACATTCTGAGAATCGTTGTTTATGTTTGTTTCAAGTGCATCGGCTTCAAGAAGTGGGTCAAGTGGACCATTAAATTCGGCATAATTTGTGTCAATATCCTCGTGGAATTCTTCGAAATCGTAAGTGCTCGGCTGGGCCACTTGTAAATGATTAGCACGGAAGTTTGGTCTTTTGTTTGGATTTAAATTTTGAATGTTACTAGTTAGGGCTCGTTTTGGAATGGCGGCGTGTATCGTAGATGTTTCCATTTTTTCAACAGGATTATTAGGTACAAAATTTCGTTTCGGAGCGAAAACATTTCTTTCAAAAGGTTGTCGATACCAACCTGGGGTTTGAGAAAAATTACGTTGTAACGTGGGATTCTGTGGGCTTCGGAGTGTATTAGGACACTGTGGAATTGATTGTCGTTGAAAATTTTGATTAGGTCTAAAATTATTGTGTTTTTGTTCGTTATTTTTAATCCATGGGTTGTTTTGAAAATTCTGACGATTCATTACTGGTTTATTACTTTCGGTTTGTAAATAATTACGAGATGCATTTTGAGAATAGCGTATATCTAGTTCATCTCGAACGATTGCGATAGCAGCTTCTAAGCTATTAGGATTTCTGGCTCGTAACAATGTGCCAAATGGTTCATTTAAACCGCTCAAAAAGGATCTAAGGGCTAGACTTTTTGACTGTAATAATTTATAATCTTTTATAGGTCTGGCTTCAGGTCCAAGGGAAATTTTTGAATTAAAAGTTGCTCAATGTGTTCTAACTCTGTTATAAAAGTCAATAGGAGACTCTTTCAGATTTTGCTTCATTTTTGCAATGTCTATGGTTAAATTTAATTCTGATCGCTGATCTCCAAAGTTATTAATTAGTGTTAATTTTAAGTCGTTCCAGTTGTTGAATTCATAGCCAGTAACGACTTCTAAAGCTTTGTCTTTTAATTTATTTCTAACGGATGAAAGTAAAAATCTATTAATATAGGCTTCTGGCTGAGCTGGATTTAAAAATTGAGATAAAATTAGCTCAACAGATCTAATAAATTCTGATAAAGTTAGTGGGTTACCGTCGTAACTTGGAATTTCAGAAACCATTCGTACAGAAAAACCTGGTGGGAATAAATCTGCCATGTTTCGATTTGCTTGTACTTGGTTGAAAATTAAACGTGGTGGTCTCAGCATAAAAATTCACTATTATTTTAGCGATTGATTTTTATGTTAGTAAACAGTTTATTCTAGGGAAAATGTAACACAAAGCAGTGCTTAATCTGTGCGATGATGGATCAAGGTTACTGCGTTCTGTTACGTACTAAGTAGGCTAAATAAATATTTAGAACTATATTAGTGGGTTTATAATTTGTTTAAAAACAAACACACACACACTTTAAAACGTAAAAGGTTGCTTACTTCATATTTGTAGTTGGAACGTGTAGACTTCCTTTGGAGTGGTCTTACAGGTGGTCCGTGGTTAATTAAAGGTGTAGACTTCCTTTGGATTGGTCGTACAGGCGATCTCGATGATCAGAAACTCCGCGATGGAGCAGGTGTCTGCGATAGACGATGTCTCCGATAGACTGATGTCCAGTAGTTAGCGGTGCTGCTCTTTGGCGATGTTTGTCCTCCAAGTTGCGTTGCTTCGTACCGGTGTTGGTTGATTTCGGAATACTTGGTTAAGTATTGAAATACACAAAAGCGCGAAAAATGAAAAAAAAATTATTTTATTTTTTTCATAATTTCACAGTGCCCTTTTGCCAAGTATCCTACCGACTGCGCCAGTTAAGTTGCCAATCGTGGCCTTACCGAAAAAAAACTTTATTTATTTTACTACACAAGTTTTTAATTCAATGTAGGAGTTACAAATTTGTACAGAGTAACGTTCTGTAAGAAGCACATCTAAAACTAGCAACGTTCTGCAAGACACAAATCTATAAACTAACTAAAATTACACAAGTACGGCTATTTATAGCCTCTGCCATCTTCGGGTGGGGCGACTGAGTGTCGTCACATAATTTCATAATATTGCACGTTTTGCAACGTTTTGCAATGCTACACTTCTTTGCAGGTTCAGAGAATTCTAAATATAGAATTCGTGGTAGCAAGCGACCTATATATTCTTAAGTGGTTGAGTAGTTTACATTACCTAATTGATAGTCAAGTGTTTATATCACTCGCGCTTGCACACAGCTCACCATTATACATTGAAGAGTTGGTTGTCTGTCTCACTTCCTTGGTGAGTTTCCCACTCATAGCCGCTAGCAATATAGTAAGTATTAGATATAAGGGGTGACCTAAACTCAGTGATTTTGAAGGATATATAGTACGTTTTTTTCCTATAAAAATTTTCAAGGTCAAGATAAAATTGGCAAATCTGCTTTTTTTTAATTATTAGAAAATTTATTTTCGCCAGGTTTTTCAGTAAACGACTTTTGTCACTTTGACATTTAAAATTAAATTGTCAGTTTTTCTTTTTTGAAACTGAATACGCGTAAAAAACGGAATCTTTTAAAATTAAATGTAGTGAAGTGTGCAGAGGAACTGTTGGATCTGCATCTTAACACACCAGAAGAAGACGTTTACGAAAGATTAGCAAGAGCTTTTGATGTACATAAAACTTTAATGCCAGATTTTAAATTTCCCACCAATTTTTAGTTCTATAAAGTTACTAAAACAAATTTTGCCAACATTAATTTTTTAAAGGAATCCAAGTTATGCCAACTTAAACCCCAAATTCTTTGACCTTGAAAATTTTTATAGGAAAAAAACGTACTTTAGATACAAACACAAGGTTCATCTAATGATCCAACATATCCAAGACATACTTTTTTGCTATCATCTCTTTCTCAAGCAAAAGAATGTGTATGTATTTATCTTTGTTGCAGTTACTTTACCAACCCTGAAGCAAAAGCACCAAAATTGAAATTGTCAAGATGTTATAGTTGTGACAGATATGTCAAACAGACACCAATGAGTCATGTATTTTTCAATTAATTTCAAAATAATGAGCACCCCATATGTACTGCAGAAAGTTTCTATGCGAATAGATTGAAAATTTTACGACATGACAGAGAGAGGGCAACATTATAGCTACAATTATTCGTAGTGAGGTTATGGGCACTGTTATTGGCATCGACATATAGAAATGGACCGCTACTGGACGACTGCGCAACTCTTTGTGTTAGAAAGAGAAAGAGAATACTTTAAGAACTATACTTTCTTTTCCTGCCGGCCTCCTATTGGCCAACAGAAAATGTTCCTTTTCCTGCCGGCTTTCTATTGGCCGACAGAAAATGACGTCACAGCGACAGGGCGGTCGCTACTGAGCGCCAACAAGGACAGAGCGTTCTCAAGTCATATGCGTTCTCTTTCTATCCCGTTTGGCTCGCGCAGCTCTGACTAGCAGTCCATTTCTATATGTTGATGGTTATTGGTTATATGCAAAGCTTTACGTTATTCTGTTAATTTGAGACTTGTGGAATTTTATGGAGCAATGTGTGCATTGACTTTTCTAAAATGGAAAAAATAGAACACCGTGCACTGATTAAATACCTACCTGCACAAAAAGGACAAATTCATGAAGACATGGCAAACGTTTTGGGAACATCTTGTCCTCCATACACAATGGTCAAAAAGTGGGCAGCCAAATTGAAACAGGGGAAGAAACGGCATTGAAGATGATTCTCGCAGTGGAGGACCTGCTTCTGCTACCACTGAAGAAAACATCGATTTGATTCACGATACGGGCATGGCAGATCTGCGAATCAAGGTTCGAGAAATAGCAGAGGCTGTGGGCATATCCTATGAACGGGTTCAAAACATTTTAAGTAATGAGTTAGGAAAGTCGAAAGTTGTTGCGAGGTGGGCTTTTTGGCTTCTGATAATTGATTAGAAACGTGTTCCTTTTCAAACGTCGCTGCTCTGTTATGAGGCTGATCCTAATAATTTTATTTCAAGATTTGTTATCTACCACCAATGACACATAGATTCACTATTATCAGCCTAACTCAAAGCAGCAGTCGAAACAGTGGAAGCATAAGGGCTCACCACCTCCCAAAAAAGCAATGGTGGTGCCGTCCTTTAGTAAAGTGATGGCTTTGGTTTTAGGGACGTGATGGGAATATTGCTGGTGGATTCCTTTCTTAAGGATCAAACCATAACAGGACAATACTACTCTAACTTTTTACATCAACTTCGTGAAGAAATTCAAAGAAAGCAAACTGAAATGCTAACGAAACGTATCCTACACCATCAAAATGAAGCTTTGGCGTAAACATCAACAGTTGCGATGGGTGGAATTCATCGGTACGGTTTTGAATTGGTACTTCAATGTTCCCTCAGACTTCCATCTATTTCTGAAGCTCAAAAACACCTAGGAGGGCAAAGGTTTTTGTCCACGGAAGAAGCTGTAGCAGCCATAACGGGGTATTTTAAAAACCAGGACGAAGCTTTATCAGACTGGGATCACAGCATAAAAAGGGATTATATTGAAAAATAAATAAATAAATAAACTCCTGTGTTAGGCTGTGAAGTTTTCAATCTCTCTTGAATTTTTCAAGTTTTTCCGAGTTAGATTTTATAACGTTTTTTCTATACCACATGTTAAAGTGTGCTTTTATCAACTCAAAACAAAAGGTCAAGTTTTACTTTAACAGCAAGGGTAGATAAAGTAGCACTTTAACATCAAGGATAGATAAAGTAATTTAATTTTCTAACTTTTGTTTAAATTAAATATGACAGCTTCGTATTATCGTAGCAACCCAATCTAGCTACTGACATTTTGAAATGTGATTGACTGTCATTATTTTCTTTTGAAATTGTTAAAGTTCTTGCTATAGAAAAAAATATTGTATTATACACGACGATAAAGTTATTTCTATCCACTCTTGAATCATTAACGTCTCGACTTCGTCTCGACGTTAAACGATTCACTCGTGGATAAAATTTAACTTTATCGTCTTGTATAATAAATTACTATTTTCATTGAAAGGTTGTTGTGTCACACTAAAAAATTAAAAATAGTAATATGGCAATGCTTCAAATTAAAATATTTCTCAACGTTGCAATGAAATTAAAGATACTTAAGTAATGCTTATCGTGAATATATTTTGTACATGATACATAATATGTGGATATACATATAATAAAGCACAAAGCTGCTATTTAAATATCAAATTTATTTGAAATATGTTTTTGTTTATAAAAATAACAGGGATTTACTACATATACTTACAAACTATTCTAATTAAAACAAGTTTTGTATTTTTATAATTGGATAATATCAACTGAAGCATATTAATACAATTAAAAAAGGGGTCAAATATAATGTACACCAAATTAAATCATACATCCCTAGCGCTGTTCACCAAAAAATTTAATAAACATCAAAAAATCTTAATGGAACCCGAATTATTATACTCCGGGAAATGGGAACAGCACCACTAAAATAGCTATGTTGCGTATTGTTTTACCATTGCTTACATTTTAAATTCCATATGTCTATCGATTTTACTAAATGTTCACCAAATTTAGAACGCTCAAGTTATGCGTCCGTGCCGTACATAATACATATTTGCGCTATTAATTTATATTTAGTCTCTCGAAAAAACTACTTGTGCGTCCAATAATTATTCTGTTACTCCAAAAATGAAATAAACTCGGGCATTTCTCGTTGTCGCTTCCAGACAAACTTCTTGCAGGCTTCAGCTTTCAGCCACACACTGTGCTTTGTAGCTTTTACAGTGAGTGTAACCAGTGTATTGCCGTATGAAATTACTTAATAAGTTTCATTTTCATTTTTGTTTTTTGAATTTTGTGTTAGATTTTTATATATATATTGATTTATTTCCAAGAATTCTTCAGACTTATTTCTATGTCCCCATTTATAAACGACACCGAATAAAAATGATAGATTTTTCTTATAAGTGATATCTAAATATGAGATTTATAATTCTTGTTAGTTTAGGCTAACAAGAATTATAAATCGGGGAATACTTTTAAAATTGAATGTGGTATAAAATATAGTAAACATTGTGTATTTTTTTAAACAAATAGTTTTTTTAACTGCTAAATAATATAAGACACTGACGAAAATTAAATATCTGGGTACCATGTTAGAATTAAATGTGGAATAAAATTTGATGAACATTTAGCATTTTTAGCCAACAAAAGTTATTTTTAGGAACAAATAATATAAGAGACTAGCATGATATCAATATTTGGTTGTTGCTCTAAGATTATGTATTTTCTTAATTTTGGTGAGCATTTAGTATTTTTGGGAAACGAAAGTATTTTTTGCACGAAAAGATTGGGTAAATTTGGTAGACTGTTAAATAATACCCATTAAAAAACAATACCATTATAAAAAATACTATTTAACAAAAATAAGAGGAAGAGCAAAAAATAGTTTATTTATCTAGAACGAAAAGTGACATTTTAAAGGCCGAGGCATCGGCCAAGGACGGAATTACTTGCGAGGACCTTTAAAAACACTTTTCGTTCGTGGTGAATACAACAGTTTATTTCATACTGCAAGTTTAATGAATTTTAAATAAAAAGTTGTAAATCGTTTCAAATTTAATGTTAACAACTGACGTATAATTTTAAAGTACTTGAACTTTAATATTTTACTTTAATGTACTAAGACTTGAATGTTCCATTTTTTGTACTGGAAGTAATCCAAAAAATGCCATTTTTGACATCAGTATGAAATAAAGGAAATTAAGAGTTTTTCGAGTCTTTTTGGAATATTTACAATTTTTTGGCATACTTTGTATGCAATGTGCTATCAACATTTGGGAAAAACTCTAAATTTTCAAATGATAATATTTTATTAATGGACTTAGTTTTATTTAAACAAAATTACGAAAAGAAATGCTTTTTATAGTGACACAATCCTGAAAGGTTACCAAAAATGGCATGACTGTTTTTGGAAATATTCATAAAATTGCACCAATATATGCAAATGGTTCAGTTCATTTGTTGAGCAGTATATATTTGCAAACCCACATGGTGGCAGCTTCTATTTAAAAAAAATATATAAATCGGCTTGGTGGAAGTTTCAAAATAGGTGCCGAAAGAAAACTTTTCACATGCTAAATATATAGATATGTATACTATCAAAAAAATATAGCAACTGGCGCGGAACCTTAAGAATTTTAGCGCAGGTAGGTTTGTATATACCTACACCTACCTGTACACAATTCGGTTGGTCTTGTGAGTTAGGATCAAACGGCATTGATTCATTTAACCTGCGTATCAACACATGGTTACTATTTAAAATGGAAAACTCCACCTTCAATGCTGCACGAAGATAACTTTTTCTGAAGTTCTGTGCCGGTTGCTATAGAAAACATGTATGTACCAGCGCCTTCATAGTAAACTAAGCGGTGAAAATATCAAGATACCCTAATTTTCGAAAATTTTGGTTGTGCCTTGTTTTCTTCTAATTATTGTTTCAGTATCGCAGATTTTTTTTTCTGAGCAAGACCCATATGCTCATCCCATTCCTCAATCTGGTTCGATTTATTGCTTTATGAGCTTTTTTAAAGGTGCCATCTTAACTTGTCGTTAAAATTGTCAGTGTCATATGACAGGAGCTTGTTTGAATTTGTCACCATAAAGAAAGATATGAATGTGTATGAAGAAGTTAGAAGATTAGAAAATGTGTAAGTTCTAGTAGATCTTTATGTTGAAAGTTCGTAACATAGTTGATTTTTTTACTGTTTACTGTTCTCACTCGAACTATTTTTTCTGTCAAGAATGAGAAAGTATATGAGAGTTCTAGATCGACCTCAAAAATTTAGTTTTCTTAGGAAAAAGTTAGTTTTGTTATTTTTAACCAAACTCCATAGTTGAGCTTTTCTTCAGTTTTGTAACAACTTTGTTAAATAAAATTTTTCATAAAAGTTAAAAATAAGAGTCGGTACTTTGCTTAAGTTCAATATTACATTTAAATTTTTTTTTAATGTTTTGTATACTTTATCATAAGTTTAATCACTGTGACTTCCTAAGACAAGTAATTTTTTTATCAAGAACGACTTTTTCCTGAAGAATAAAAAATTCGATAGTTTACAAGAGTGTAGTACCTACCCCATCGGGAGACGCACTATATCTTGGTGTGCTATTTTCCTCACTTTCTAATAAATTTTCTTGTATTTTTGGACAAATAAGTGGATCAATTCCCAATTTCTGCTTTTTAGTAACTGGTTGTAGAACTAGATAAGCAACAATACATATGAATTGAATATATAAAATGGAATTATATTCTTGTTTTTGTTAAATTGGAATAATAAAATCCATTAAGTAGTACTGACTATTTTTTATATAAGTACATTCTAACAATGTTGTATAATAATTTACCCAGACAATAAGTAGTCGCAGTAATTGCAGAGTGTTTCTCACTTTCGTTTTTTAACTGTTGGTTGTGCATGTCAATTTGACTTTATACATAGCTTCAAATATGATACACATAAGTGGTTAATTTTTCTTTTCAAAATGTTGACAACAGAACAGAAAACTCAAATTGTTAAATGGTTTTATCGAGGTCATTCCACGAATGAAATCGCGAATAATTTGTTTGTTATGGCATACGATGTGACAGTAAACACCAGTTCGGTCTTCAATGTTAAACATTTGTTTGAGGAAACTGGTTCTGAAAATCCATCATGTAAGTGCTCAAAGGAATGGAAGCCTCAAAATGAAGAAGCTGAAATGCGGGAAATTATGGTTCGCAATATGATAACAGAAAATGACACTTTGTCAACAAGCACCCTTGCAGAAAATCCAGAAATTAATGCCGGAAAATCAGAAGTGCATAGACTACTTAAAAGGAATGGTTTCAAGTCTTTCAAAGTTAAAACGACACAAGAGGTTTTCACAGCTGACCATGGTCGTCGAATGGAATTTTGTGAAGATGTGATGGATAGAGTAAACAATAATTATGAATTTCTTAGAAATATTCTGTTTAGTGACGAATCGACTTTCCTGTTACATGGTCGTCATAATTCTTCGGTAGTGAGATACTGGTCCCAAGAAAACAGTCACCAAACAATAACTTTAAGAACTCAATACCCCCAAAAACTTAACTTTTGGGCTGGTATACTGGAGGACACTATTATAGGATCATTTTTTATTGACGGGAACCTCAATGGCCAAAAGTATTTGCAACTTCTTGACAAGCAAGTGATACCAGCAGTTCAAGGCTTACAAAACATTGATATGGCCCACATCTGGTATCAGCACGACCGATGTCCTGCTCACAATGCAGCTAAGGAATATTTAAATCAATATTTCCTTATCGTATTATTAGCACCACATGAGACATAAAATGGCCACCAAGATCTCCTGATTTGTCCCCAAATATATATATATATTTTTTGGGCCACAAACAATTTATACCCATCAGCGTCAAAGAGATAACAACGTGGATGAGCCCTGAATAAAACTTCTTGAAGCCTCTCAAAATATCACTCTTGCGATGTTAAGAGAAATTAGACCAGAATTTTATGATCGCCTGGGATATTGTCTGGCTCAACAAGATGTTTTTGAACATTTAATAAAATGAACTTAGCTATTTGTTATTCATTAGGTTAATATTGTGTTTGTTAGAATTTAAGTATAATTTGTATCGTGTAACTATTTTTGACTTTGATTCCGTATTTTATTACAAAATCAGTAAAAACTAGAAATTACTAATTATTTTCCGTTGCTTAGTGAATTAAAATATTTGGTTCGGCTAAGCAAAAAATGAAAGTAGTAACTAAGCGCCAAGTAATGCATTGAAATGCTCGTATTCAAAATTTCTGGGGACAACACGTATATCCCCCGCAGACCTCGGTGGAATATAAACTGCACCCACTATAAGATAAGTTGACTGACAGGAAATTTTTACAAACAAGTGTTTAACATTAGCGTTAGTAACATAAATACGGCTACTGCAGAGATGGTTCCGAACAGCTATCAAAACACCACTACCTCTACTAAAAACACTAGTTTCACTATTCCGATCCTTCCTGAACACAGTGTAGTTCGAGAGTCCCATTTCATTATCAGAAATGTCACTCTGCAACCATGCCTCAGTAAAAATTATTAAATCATAATCACTATTGGTAGTTACTGCAATTTGTAACTGTAATTTGGTCCGAAGGCCACGAGTATTTTGATAGTACACAGTTAGTAGTTTTTTGAGTTACTACGGGAAGTGGCATCCACAATTGTAGGAGCACCATTTAGGTATTTGATTGTTTTATTAGTAACCCCTTCCTTATTAAACCGCTCAATTTTAGCCTTATTTTTTTTAAAGTAATCTGTTTGTGCTAGAGTCTGATCAGATTTAATTTGCACATTAAGCACTGCAATTTTATTCTTGTTTCTTAAAATATTTTTTGCTTCTTCACAAGAATTCAGAATAACTTCTAAACGATGTAGGTATTATACTATATCAAATTTTTCTAACCTAAAAAGTTTCAAGTTATTAAGTATCCACTTCGATATCTCAACAGTTCTTTGACTGAGTTTTTGTCTACGTGGGCTTTTTCTGAATAGGAGTTACCATGAGGTTGTTGAACGTTGAAAAGTATAACATTTTTAGCTCGCTGTTGACGTTAAAACATTTCTGAGATCAAAGCCTCGTTGTGACCCATATCCAGCTTATTTGCACATTTATGACATATTGTCACCATTGATCAAATTTACTCTCAAGTAGCTGCTGCAGTTCCTTAATTAACTCTGGTACACGAAAAACACCAACCTTACATGGTTCACAAAAGATTAGCAGTTTTCTCTTATAGTCTGTTCACTAAACATAAAAACACAAAGTGGCCTTTGATTTCTAAAATTTCATGAGTGTACTTCCAAAATTCATCTTTTGTCTAGGAATGTATTTACAGAAAGTTACTAAAACAAATAGGTTAAGAGTGTGACATTTAATTAGCATCTGTCATAACTACTTTTAAGGATATTAAACAAATACTGTGTTGGATACTATTAATGTAGCATTTATTAATAGGTATTTTTATTACATTTTATAAAACTTCAGGCAAGAATTTCCAGAATAATATGTACTTTGACACTGCAATAATGACATTTATTAATTGTCATTTATAATTTCAAAGTAGCCTTTATGCAGGTGTGGAAACCTTTGCAAAACAAAATACAGAATCCCTAGCACAAAATTTTACGTATATGCCAACTTCAAGAAAATTTAAATGTTTTTGTGTTTACTGAATGGCCTATACGTAACTTTAAGCATCTTATTTCGGTTTCGGATATTTCTCCACTCTTTTTGCACAGCTCTCTTTTACAGCCATCACATGGAAATAGTTGATCATCTTCTTTATCGCATTTAAAGCATAATTTAGTCATACTGAAATTAGTAAACAGCCGACTTTAAGGTTATGTGTTTACACCTAAAATGTGAGTTTGACATTTCTTGTTCATAACAAGGTGCAATAATCAACATACGTTTTTGAAAAACAAAAATAAGCATGCTGTGTTCTATATCTAGGGTGCTGTGCTAGTAACTGCAAGAAAGATAGAGTATATTCATACTCTGTATTACAGAAGAAGATAACACGAAAAAGGGATGTTACACATCTTGGCACATAAACGTATGTAATTTTAAATGCTATACTTGTATCTATGTCATTCAAAATCACTGCCTAAACTGCACGTTTACCGGTAGGTAGCTCTTCTTATTTGTTTCAATGAATGATAGAATATTGGTGGTGTACTTCCGTTTTACTCCTGTTATTTTGTATAGTTCCCCTCGTAGTTCTGGTGGGACATTGGATGTTGGCACGAAATTCTACAGCGCTGGATTGAGATACACTCTTGAAAATGCTATATGGTGCCGTTCGAGTCCGCTGCTACCTGGAATAATGCGGGTCCGAAATTCTACCCAAGAATAAACACTTTTATTCTTGGATTCTACAGTCTTTTCGAACTGGAACCCTGCTGAATCGGTTCTTTTTGGGGTTCAGAATGGCCTCTCGGGAGTTTCTTTGTAGACGAATGCTGATCTGCTTGCGGTATGCCGCCCTGGTTGTGCGATCACCCTAGTGCACTGCTGATACGAATTTTCCACGTGGGAATTCCTTCGTAGTAACCCCTCGACTAACAGTTGCTCTAGCTTTGTTTTCTGAATCGCTCCCTTATTGTGTTGGTCGCTAATCTACCGGGGTGTTGCTCTTGGATGTTCAGATGGGACTCTAAAACTCTACATATGCTCCAAATCTCCGCTTGCAGAATCCAACTCGCCTGCTTCCCTTCTTGCTGGGGCCGATGATGCTAAGATTTGTTACACCTTCAATCTTGACACTGCACGTCTCAATTCAACACGCAAATTTTGTATAATTATCACATATAATCTCATAAGAGCATTAATTCTTTCCGGAAATTTTTTGAGTGCATTCCAACAACGTCGTATTAATTTGCCAGAGCGGGACGCGAGGGCAAATTAGGACATTGTTGGAATGCACGAAAAATAATGTCTGGATATGAATTAATGCTCGAATGCAGATTCGGTAAGAAAATCGTAACGATACAAGCTCTCAAAGTTAGGCTGATCTACCTACAAAAAATTTCCAAGAAATTTTGCTGTTGTCTTGGTTACGGCTCGTGAACTAATTTTTCTATTGGTCATTAATGAGTATCGTACGATTTTCAACAGAATTTTTAGAATTCTTAGCAGAGGCTGGGGCGTCTAAGGCCAAGCCAATAGCGATTGTTTTATCCACATGAAGCTCAAAGGTCAAAGCTAATTAGATTCTATACAATGTTTGCTTGTGTGGCATGTTTGCCTATTTCATTCTATATACAATATAATTGTGTGTTAATAGACAACGTATAGGCATGCAGAGTACCAGGTACCTTAGACACCGACTGCTTTGGTCATATGGTCAAAGTCCCACTTAGAATTTTGCTGAGACTAAGGAGTTCCAACATTAGCAAGGGATCTTTTACAAGCTACACATCGTAGTAACGTGGAACCCACGGCTTTACATCACTTCCGAAGAATGGCATTCTGTAGAGGGGTTCATCTGCATTTTTTATTTTTAGAAACCTCACCGGGACCGGAGATCGCACTCACGACCTTAGATCAGTAGGAAGAATGCTTAACCACTGAGCTACCGATCCCGGTTACAATATAATTAAGTAAAATGTTTAATTGACAGATGCCCGACGTAAACCCACTTTCTCACTATTTCACTTCACAATTGACTTCTTACTGCTTTCCATGGATTATCACTTCCTTATTCTGTGATGCTACTTGCATCTTTTATACTTTATCATTGCTTTCCTTGTGTTTTTCTATTTAAACTAAGACTTTTCTCATTTTACATTAATATCAACTGCATGATCTCATTTTGACCTCGATAAACAACCCAGTAACTCTATATAATTTATTACATTCATGTTCTTTGAGCTTCTCGAGCCTGTGCTCATGTTTAATTACCGTCAATTCACCCTCGGCTCTATACCATTGCAATATTTTATTTATTTTATACTTGGATTCAAGTGGATGTCTCTATGAAGCCTCTGTTGGCAAAACAAATAGCTAGAGACACTTACAGAAATTAAATATATAAATAAAATATCAAACAATATACATTAAGCAACCAAGGAGTTTAAAGAATTTTATTACATTCAGTAAAGTCCACTTTATATAGAACTATAATATATGTGTAGAATGTTGAGGTTAAATAAGAGGGGAGTAAATAAACTATATGCATTTGACAGCGATTATCTAATCATAAACCAATACCACTTTCATTAAGCTTTTTCAATGTTAACTAAACAGAAAATAAATTTGCTTCCAAAAAATTTACAAAATTGATCTATAACTGGGCCAGATTCAACAGCAACCCTGAAAAAGTACGTAAGTGTTGCTTTATTCCCAACTTTTATACCTGCCATACATAAAAAAGTTAATGTTATATATATATCTGTGCACTCTCTTCCTCACTATAATTATAACTTAGTAGTAGTTGGTATCAGACTACCGATTACTGGCACGTTTTGCAGATGAGATCCTGCAGCATCAAAGGTGCCCTTCACAGAGTCCGACCAGGAGTATACCAACCATATTAACCCCACATAGAAAGCAATCGAGACAGCTCTGTCCAGTATGTAAAACCTGAGATACAAACAAATATTAAAGCGATTAGGTAACTATAGCAGTGCAACTTGATTGCCTTACAGTGTTTGAACTCGTCGGCATCGCGGTATCGTTGATAAGTTTTCTTTCATCAAATACTGCCTTGCACCAAGGAGACAGAAGCACATGTACTCCTCTTTAGTGTGAATAGTAAAGTCCATTTGATATATTTGCTTCTCAAGAGGTGTTAAGTCGTCCACCAGTCCTAAGAACTTCTGACTTTCGAAGTTCCATTCACGAGTTGTAAAGAACTGGAGCAGGTCTAACCCATCGTCGATTCTCCCCATTAGCCTCACCATGCTGAAAATATCTTGCTCTTCAGGTTTGTTCAGGTTATAGAATTGCTTAGTATAGTGCCTTCAGAAATGATGGAATGTTTTTGAATGGTCATTATTTTGCCGCTATTGATTTATCGTGGTGGCACTGTAAGTCTATGTTAAATTCGAGGTTAGCAGGTTAGGTTTTGCGTCAGTCTGGATCAAAACTGATTGAAAACCTAACCTGATAACCTCGAATTTGACATAGAAGTACAGTGCCACCAACATAAATAAATGGCACCAAAATAATGACCATTCAAAAACGTTCGATCATTTCTGAAGGCACTGTATCTACAATATCAAGTGTTTATAGACAACGCTTTGCCCTAAAAACTTAACACCCAGTGATTCAGTGTTCAGTGTGCGAGATTTTTTGTAATTAAACAATGGTGAGATTAATATTAATTTATGAATTTGAAAATATGCAAATAGTAATTACTATAAGTAGAGATAAATTTATATATTCATATTTGCAAAGATTCTAAGGCAAAGTAGTTCTACTTCTCCATAACTTCTACTCGAAGTGTTGTCGTATGATGTATCTATAAATTCTTACTACCAAGATTTAAAAATTTCATTAACTTTTAGTTACAACTTGTAGCTTTGTGCTTTGAAAATATTATGAAACACATATTTAAGGAATGACTCTAGAATATATAATGTTAAACTCACATACATTGTGTAGTGGTGGGATTCACCACTGTTCGTTACATCGCGACCCAATGTTAAATTTAGTGTGTTCAATCAAAACAGCCTTCACTATATCGCGATTTTATTATACGCCAATAAAGCGTTGATAGCAAAACTTTGGAAATGCTAGACAAAGCGGGCACCGAATCATTGAAAAACTAGCAACGGGTGTTGAAACTGATGTATATCCCTTTGCGATATTTCGACACGTTAAGAATGCCAGGTATGGATTCACGGAGATGATTCAATTCCAGCTACACGAAAAAGGCATTATTTAGTACCGTATGATCGAAAACTTTTTACATCCAGAGGACTGTGGATTTTAAAAAAATTGAATTTATGTTGGCAGTGATGAGTAAAGGTAGTTAATAATATAACCTATGCAATTTTGACAGATAAACTTAACTTTTACAGGATGTTTAATACCGAACACTAGGTGTTGCTGTGTATGGAAAATGCAGGAAATCATTTTGAACAACTGTAGTTGTTTTTCTTACAAACATCTTTATGTATTCAACAAAAATGTTTGTATTTGTTAAAATGACAATCCTGATATAACCTTAAACTGACGAATATAAAATGCCAATGTGACTTTTACTACCACGGCTGCCAACAAAATTTTTTGACAAAATAATTCTACAGTCTTCTAGAGGATACAAGTTTTCGATCATACTGTAAAGTGCTGTGCAACGATCTAATGGTTAAAGCCATCAAGTTAGAGGAACAAAAGACACTAAGAGATACCACGCGCCTTGCTGCAATTCCACATGAATGGAGGATACGACTATAATTTTATACCAAGAACGCTTCCCCACACATTGGGAAGGCAACTGTTCAAACAAAAGAGCGAAAGAATTACTTAAAATAATAGAACATCCACCTTATTGGCAAAACGGCAACGTGTAATTTTTGACTATTTCTCAATTTGAAAACGCGGTTTTTTATTAATAATAAATAACTACCTATATAGTAGATGTTTGTTATGTCTGTTTAGACATTTAGCTTCTATTAATTACTTGTGTGAAGCGTAGTTTGCGAATGCCAGCAATAAATCTTAAGCAAGAATTTCGAACTCTTCCGTCTCTTCCAGCAGTCATCGTCTGTTACACTCTAAAATAAATTTACGACAAGTAATCAAGCAAAAGCGCACACAGCTAGCTACAGCGGGACACAGGCACAGTTCTATTCTGTCTAAATCAATTCAGGAGGAAAGTAGACAGTAGGTAATTATTATGTTTGTTTTTAATGGTTAAGGTCTAGGCATGCGAGCTAACAGGTATCCTAGACAACGACTGTTTTGGTCATATGATCAAAGTCCTACTTAGAATTTTACCGAAGTCCAACCCTAGCAGGGGATCTTTTACATGCTACACATCGTAGTAACATGGGACCCACGGCTTTACATCACTTCTGAATGATGGCATTTTGTAGAGGTTTTCATCCACATTTTTCGAATTTTTAAAAAGCTCAATGGGACCGGGAATCGACCTCGCAATCCTAGGATCAGTAGCCAGGATGCTTACCACTGAGATACCAGCCCAGGCTGTAATTATTGCTTGTCGGGCTCCATTAAATTATTAAATCTCGCTCAGGAGATGATTGGCGTTTCTTAGCCCAGAAGGGAACAATCACGACGAAGGGGCGTGTCGTTGAAGTCGGTGCAGCCGCGTACTTACCTTGCCTCCACCTGTTAACGTTTAATTTGCTCATAAGATCACCTGCATGCAGTTGTGTAGAATACAGGCAAACACATTGTGCATAGAATAACGTATATTGAACATACAAGACTACACAGCAAAATATTTAGCAGCAACCAGAGCGGATTGCTATTCAATTTATTATATTTTGAGAAAATGGCCCTAACGATGACGTCACAGTTACCAACTATAATTTATCAAACCTATTAGATTGGTCACAATTCAACCCGAATATATTGAAATATTCAAGGCCCTCCCTAAAGGGCAGGAGCTCAAGCTGGTATCCGTGAAGCAAATACGAGAAGAACACACACATACTGTTAATTATAAAGTTGATAAGCCTTAGTTGCTAGAAGAAGAGGTATACAAATGCAGGAACTACAAATTCTGTAAAAGCTATCCAGAAACGACAATAATTATAACTCGATGTAGTGTCAACAATACGGATATGAAGCAGAGCCTGCATCTTGAAGTAGTGAAGTTCAGAAGGATCTAAATCATTGAAGATTTATTTTGTGCGTTGAGAGGGTTTTCTCCAGACCTATGTTGCGATTGATAAATTAGGATGGTCGCCGTGACGATAGAGATGTAGGATGCGGGAATGTCAACTTGGGACACGACTGACCCATGGAGATGATCTGCGAGACGACGTAAATGCTAGAATTTTAACCTAATGCACGGCTGACTCACGAAGACGGTCGCCGAGACGACAGATATGCAGAATTTGACGATGAACTCGACCTACGATGATGCTAATGCAGCAGGAGCGAGAAGCCGCACGGGTCATGTAGGTATTCTTGTGCAAGGGTCCGATTACAGTCGCTTATTGGAGGCGGCGGCACTTGGGCTATGATAACGGGACTGAGCAACATGTTTAATCAGTTAGAAAATGCAGTTAAAAATTGATTATGCGCTTACGGCAAAATTGATTAACTTAACTGTGTTTTCATAGCGTGTAATAATTAAGAGAAAAATCGCCTGCATTCGCACGTCTGCCTTCATTGCCATTTGTTGCCTCTCTACACCTCATAATGTTACAAATAGTAAAATAATGACGATAAGAGCCAGTCTCGACTAGGTGTTATGCCGGAGTGAGGGAGAGAACTGACGGCTTCGCGCGTTTGCAAGCCGCCACCGCCACCGGAACTAAATATTGCTCCTGCCATTGATAGGGCGCGCAATCATGCGGCAACTCCAACATTTCAAATAACAGAAAATCTAAGCATGTGATTATATCAATATGTGAACTGGGAGAGCTTTATAGTATCGCACAGCATGCTCCTCAGTTAGATACAATCTATGTGGATACACTACCTTTACATTCAAGTATGCTTTTTGTATGCACTTATTGTTATGAGCCTTGTATCTAAAACTATGACCCAAGACAAAGCTCAAATTATTGACATCTTATTTTCGTGGTATCACTGATCCATTAATTGCAATAGGAACTATAGGTTTTACATTTACACAGTCGATTTGTTTGGCAAACAGAAGCAGTGCATGTTTGGTTGTTTAACAAATATTTAACAAATTATATAATTTTGAGGCATATAGAGTACAGAACAGTAGTTCAACATTCGATCCTTGAGCCACACCTAGTAACATAGTTTGTGGGGGGTGTTGCTTAGTGATATCTGTAGCAATGCTACTATTAATGAATTCAGCTCATACTGTTTATTGATGATTTCTCAATTTTGGCAGCCCCTGTATATACGTCTGCTCATCTACCCATCCCCCTATCATTACCTCTTTATTAAATGTACAGTAGTTTTGCACTAACAACCAAGAATGACTAATACTTACAACCTCTTCTGCATGATGATCAGCATTAGAAAGTCGATAAGGTAGGCAGGTATCCAGTGGAAGAAGAAGCAGTACATTTTATGCACCCATTTTGACGTTCGAATGTTCCCATCCGGATACCAAATCATTTGTTCGAAGGGATACGTGTACCCGATTTGCTTTCCTAGCTCCAAGACTTCGCCCCATGTAGTGGGTACAACTGCATCATTGGTCATGTTGTAGACCGGGATTTTAGGAGGCCTACAATGAAATGTAAAATATACAAGGAAATACATTTAAAATTACAAATAAACCATCTAAGTGTAGTTTTTAATAGCAAGGGTTTCATCTCTATTGCGAATTATAATCTGAAACCCAGTTTAAGAATTTCCCGTAAATGGTATTTTGACTGTTGAAATGCGATGTATAGAAGATAATGATAAATTAAACCGTTACAATATTCCACTGAAGATGAAAGCTTGACTATTCAAATGCTTATCTGCAGGAGATGATAAATTGCGATAGGGGTTTCCAACTGTTACAGAATTCCAAAGAATATCTATGGAGAAGATAATATCTACGTTGAATTTATATAAAGCTGTTATAGAATCTCAAATAAAGGTGACAGCTTGACTGTTTAACTGGGTGTTCAAAGAAGATAAGTAGCTGTGGTAAGGATTCAAATCAATTTGTTAACCAATTCCACCAGATAAAACACATCAACTGTTGGAGTCTGTGTATGGAGAAGATGATGAGGGAAACTTGACTGCTGAAATGCACATCTGAAGAAGATTATAAGTGGTAAGAGTTAACACGAAAGCGATTAAAAGCTTGACTACTGAAGGAAAAATAAGCCATGATAAGAATCTAGAACAAACTATTTCAGAAGTCTACCAATGACGGCAGCTCGGCTGCTGAAATGCATATCTGGAAAAATGATAAGCTGTGGTAAGGGTTAACATCAAACTTCCATTGAATACCACTAAAGATTACAGTTTGATTGTTAAATAAAATTGTTATGGATATATAATTCCACTAAAACTAAGAGTCTGACTACTAGAACGTGTATTTGGAGGTGCTCTATAAAAGAAATTTTACCAGTATTGTTATTACATGCTCAAGCAGTTTAAGAGATGTGACTTACTTGGCAACAACAGAGCCCATTTTCCATGCAATAACAATGAGTGCGCTGATGGCAAGGTCAACAGGGACTGTGTGAGCTCTGTTCTCGCCTTTACAGAGCATGGAGCGGATGACACCTTTTCCAGCACCCACCGTTATACCCATTGGCCCGTTGAGACTGTCGACCCATCCCACCAGTGGCTCAATTCCAGCAGGAGTTACTAAGTAAGATAAGTCAGTGAGTGAGTCGTGTAACAGATACAAACACTATACCAATCGATGGGCGTGCGATGACTACTGGCATGTTTGGGTATTCGTTTGCCACCAACGTTTCAGCCAGTCTTTTACTGTAGGTGTAGGTGTTGGGATGGGGATATATCATTTTTGCAGTCGCCGCCTCCAGGGCTTCATCTCGAATGCACTTCGAAAAAAGGATGATGTCTTTAGGGTTGTCAGGAGATGGATACACCTAAGCAGTTGCAAAATTAATGTTGGAAATGGTGAATTGTAGCGGCAACCAACCTCCTCCTTGAATACTTCAAGGTCTGCAGAACAAAACGCTGTGCTTAGGTGGACGAACGCCTTGAGATTTTTTATTTTTCTCGCCAAATCAAGGACTCTTTCTGTGCCTGTAGTGTTCATTTCAATGGCTTCCTTCAGCTTGGCTTCCAGTTTGAGGGTTGCAGCCAGGTGAAAAACGACGGTGACATTGTCGATTATTAATTGTTGTTGAGTGGCAGTCAAGCCCAATTGATCGGTATTTATATCACCATTAAGGGGGACGACCTTTTTAAACGCCGGAGGGTCTAGTTTTCTGATACGGTGAAACATCTGGAAGAGAAACATATAATAATTTTAATCGTCATAAAAGTATTAAATGTAAACTAGAGTCTTGACAGGACAATTTTGGTTTTATTGGTTTCCAAATCAATGGTTGGTATTGCTGAACTTTATACAATATTCATTCATTCATTCATGATCTATAGCCTCTTTTACCTTTCGGTGTCGAGGACCATTCATACCTCGCGGGAAGTGCAACGGAGGTAATGCGCCGCACGCGACTTACATTACGCTCCCCCGCATGCAAACATACCACACACACACAATAACTTACATCTAACTTAACTAATGAGTTCAAATCCACTGCCGCCCCGAGAAAATTCTCGGCTACGGCCAGATTTGAACCCATGTCCACCTGGTTGCTAAGCAGACAACAAGCCCACTCAACCACCGAGGTGAATATAGCAACTTACACAGCTTCATGTGTTTGTATTGTAATAAATTTAACTGTACTGTTAGAGAGAATGCGAACGTGGATAAGGATATAAATTCCTTCCCTAGAAGGAACTTCATACATCGGATGCCTCCGGTAGAAAATGTACAAGCTTACTCAGCGGCAAATGGAGAAGGTGGGCTTTTTTACGAAGACAACAGGGACATTAAAAACCTGACGACAGTATGTGACATCCCTGGACGAAGTCAGAGAGACTGAAAGATGAAACTTATAGAAACCCCACCAAAAGTAGAGAACGAAGAACAATTTAAGAAAGGTCCGGCAAGAAGCAAGAAAGAAATTGATTCACACAAACAACTAGTACTGAAAATCATGAAAGATATAGGAACTTGAAGAGACTAATAACTGAAAATGTTAGCACGAAAAAGGAAATCAAAGAAGTAGGCAACAGCAATGTAAGAAAATTAAAGATACAAGGCACCCTTGATTATTGTAAACATAATAGAGGAACTAGAAAGTATTGAAGAAGTGGTCAAATAATGAAAGACAACTCGAACTGGGAAACCAATAAACAAACAGCAAAGAAAGGGCGACCAAACAAGAGTAGTTAAACTCTAAAACGAAATGAATAGGAAAAGTAACGGGCCACAACCAGGATCGAAAATGCAATCACAAAAGATATTGACAGATCAAATTACAGAAAATAATGACGATCGAGTGAGCGGAGGAAGTCTTTACTATATGCAAAACTACAAAAAGAGAAGTAAGGCTGAGACAAGATTAACACTTAGTGGTTGTAGTGAAATCAAAAGAAGACCGACAAACCAGTATACCAAGAAGCTTATTGAATTACATATCTAAATCGAGGCTGTAATAGAAGAAGAAACGACTACATCATGTAAACCCTATTGTTGCTTGTCCAAAAATGGTTTCATAGCAGGCAAAGGGAAGCTATAGAAAGATATATACTAGGTAGGAACAAAGATGTCGGCAACGAGTAGAAAAAAGACTAAAAATGCAGAGACTATTTCTGTACTTCGCGTCGGGCATCACATCGTGGAGGTCATCAGAAGTATAAAAATTCCTGTTCGTGCTAGAGGTATTTTCATAAATGGCGTTAACAAGACAGGAAGAGGACACCAAAAATTTACAGTAAGTCCTCACAAAAAAACTTAATTATAAAGCTGAAATAAAAAGCAACAGAAAACCTAAACTGTCATGCTATTATTGAATATTGATGACACTACTACAAAACAAGAAGTTTAAAACATCATTTTAATAAAACAAACGGCAAACCAGGAGATTAAATACCAATAAAAGTTACTGAAAAGACAAAGCAAACAGCATGCCATATACCAACGAAGACAAAATTAGAGTGAAGTTACAAATTACATATAGCAGAGCCAAGGAAACCAATAAAAATGCCAGGAAAAATACATGGTCCAAGAGCTGTGCGAAGAAATCGATGAAGATCCGTGGGGTGCTGGTTACCAGATGGTGTCGGGCAAGTTAGTGAAAAAATAATATAACACTAACTGATGAAGATGGAATGGAAGTTATTAAAAAAATGCCCATAAAAATATGGAACTATGCAGAGACACAATAATCTTACTTATGGTAGAAGGCGTACTCCCAGCAATGTGAAAAAACAGGATCCTTGAAAAATCAACAAGAAGAAGAAAGTGGAGCATATAGACTTTTATGGCTATTAAATGGAATATGGAAACTTTATGTACAGATCCTGAGCAAACGGTCAATGAAGGAAAATGAAGAAAAATGTTGTTTGTCGGAAACACAATACGGCTTCAGAAAAGACAGATGTCCACGAACGCCATCCTGAAAGTATGGGAAACAGCTACGGAACCACACCATCAACCCATTCAATAAGTTGACTGTGCTTTTCCCACTAGGAAGTGTAAACGAACTCAAGAAGGGCTCATCTGTACACCTATTGGCGGAAGAAACCGCGCGCATGAGCGATTTAAACAGGAAGGTGTAGAAAACAGAAAAGAGAGGAAGCACCATGCAAAAATGGGAAGAATAATGAGCGGTTGAAATCGCTATGGCAGAATTAACTAAAAAGTTTATACCAAAAATTTAAGCAGTATCCAGACAACACGAGATAATAAGATACTATCTGACACATGTACTAATAGGCCATGGATGTTTTGGTACGAAACTCGCTGACAGTGCAGAATGCGTATACTCTGGAAAAGGGGACACCGCACAAGATACCCTCTTCGAGCGTAACAAATGATAATCTAGAAGGGTTTGACGTTGGCGTTCGTGAAAATTATATGTGAACATTAAACAAGAATCTGAAGATTGGCATCGCAAGTGTTTGTTCCTCGTCGCGCGAACACTAAGTGATTCACCATAGCTCCGCGATATGCTTCTTTGCGTATCAAGTATCAGCAGCGCAGGTCAATTTCTCTTACCCTTGAAGATGGTCGAAGTAAAATGAGGCTTGAACGGGTATGAAAGGACAATAACCGGTCCATTCAAGACACTTTTGAGTCCACATTCATCCGGCGAAGCAAGCCAGCCGAGGGGACCTGAACCTACCCCGCGAAGTCCGCTTCATCATGCGAAGCAACAATCTCCCCCCAGAAAAGTTTTGAGTCCGTCTTCATCCGGCTAAGTAGACCCGAAAACCTTGAAGTTCAGACCTAGTCCCCTATTGTCCAAAGTGCTGTGTGCGCTTGAGGATCAGGTAACCAGCGATTTCCAAAAGCTCCCCAGACTTATTTGCTTAAGTCGCGTCCAGCGTTTTATAATCAAGTGACGAGCGACTCCCGCAACCGTCTCTGCCTTATTTGCCTACAACGCTGTGCGCGCCTGAACTTCAAGTGGCAGGCGATTTCTGAAACCAAATTCAGATCCTTGTTTATCTACGTCTATATCAGCACTTAAACTTCAGCGAAAAGCTACTCATAAATGAATGAAACCAACTTATTTTCATTCTGTATCTAATTAGTTAGGTAATGTCGAACCCTGGCTACTGAGCTACACAGAAAGGGCAATTGCAACCGGTGCCGGTGGATGTAGATTTAAAAACCTAATTTCGTTGCAAGAGGACAGGCGAAAGAATCACATAGAGGACTTTATTATAACCATAATGAGTACAAAGAAAGCTGAGGAGAGAAGGAGGCAGAAGGCATGAGCAAAAGAAGGGGATGCACCGCAACGAAAAAATGTCATGAGATAGTTTTGTTGCGGCTTAAGTAACGAAGGGGAGATCCCAGTCCAATACACCTCAGATGAACCCTAACGTGTTTTTTCAAGATTTTCTCCTGCTTCAATCGAGAAAAAACTTATACTCAGATGCAAGCGTCGATATGCATGGAATATATATTTCTTTACATACCTGCAGTAACAATCACAAAAAAACTTGGATTGGCGTCGTTATTTTATCAGAAAAATCGTTTTCAACCCGATGTAAAATTGACTAACCATTTATATTTTGCTTTCATATGACTTTCTAGAACTTCTGAATACAACCCTTGGACGTTCAAGTAAACTAAGCTTCTAATACAAAAACTACTTACCGGCAATTTCCACATTTCCTCAATTCGCTGCTCTGGGGTCTTCCCACGCTTGGGGCGCAGCAAGATATAAATAGTTTTTAATTCGGTACATTGGTAGAGGAGCTTTTCCAAGAGCACCTTGCCCATGAACCCGCTCGCTCCGGTAATAAATATGGACCGCCCGTTATACCATTTAGTGACCGGGCCTTGTCCCCTCAGCTTTGGGTCGGGCTGCTCCGGGAACGTAGGAAGCTTCATGTCTGAAAATGAAATGACATAGTAATCAAGACAGTCCATAAACTGGAAGATGTGAATGGAGTGAACTTGACTCGTGAGTTCTCATTCGTGTTTTCAAACTGCAACATATCATTCTATGGTCACACAGGACAAGCTCAAGTAGCTGGCAACAATTTGAAATGTGTAACTCTAAATTACATTTTTCCAAGCCAGTTCTATTGATATTTGATTTTTAATACGTAATATTTTACCGAATAAATTATTACAATTTCGTTGGACTTTGAAGTGTTCGAACGTTTTAATCATTGTATTACGACAGAGTAGCTTAAACAATTTAATAGTATATTTGGAGGCAAAATATTTTTTTGTTTTGGAAACATTTTCACAGGCAAGCCAGGTTTTATAACAAACTGGTAATGATTTAAGCATTTTTCTATTGCGTTATACAGCTTATATAATTTTTAAATATAATAAGGGTAATAAGATGGTGTCTAACTACATTTTAAACTTTAAATTACTTTAGAATAAGTAGGAAGATGACGATTTCCAAATAAATATTGCTTGCGTTTGAAAACTGCAAATATATTTTTGATGACAACCACGATTATGGTTTTTATATTACGTAAGGTTATACAACTTTTTCGAGTATATTACTATAATAATCGCTCTATGTTTACTTAGTAAATATTTAGTTAGAGCGTCATGTAAGTATATTCCAGGTGAATGTTCGCAATTCTTAAATAATTTTGAAGGCATTATTGTCGTCACTAAATTTGTTCTAAATTTCTTGTACATTTACTTAAAATGTATTGCAAACTTTCTATGACTTTAAGTAACAAACGACTTCCGAGATTGGACCGTGTCATGATTGAGATCGAAGAACTCAACGTTTCGCCCTCTTTTGCTTTTTTCCTCCTGATGAAGCCCCTTACGAAAGTGGGCGAAACGTTGAGTTCTTCGATCCCAATCATGCCACGGTCCAATCCCGGAAGTCGTTTGTTACTTAATGACAATGGCCGTGAAAGCCTCAAAAATTTTCTATAACTTTACCGAACATTTCATAAAACGTTACTTGTTGAAATTTTTGCCAACGAACAAGTACCTGAAATTTGTTGGAAATTTGTTCATAGTTTACCTGGAAATTTTCTAAAATATTGACGGAAATTTCATGAAAAATTTATTGTTAAAACTGCTAAATTGCTAGTAAGTGACTGGAACTTTGTATACAAGTGGATGCAACTACTTTACTGACGAATTCAAGAAAGTTTACATGCCGAGACGGAATATTTACTTGCCGAGACGGAATATTTACTGCAGTTTAGTCAATCTAAACCTGACAATTGTTACAAACCTGTTCATACTTTACTGGCATTTTACTAAAAAATCTACGCAAACTTTACTGAATTCTACTGAAAAAATAATGAAAGTGTACTTGCGTAAACGCGAGATTTAATACAGAGCTGTCAATAAAAGAATATCTCAAATTTGTGGCTAACTTGCAGATGCTTTATTGAAAAGCTGCTGAACAATAGACGCACTTGTTACAACTTTACACAAAAATTCATGAAAGTTTACTTGCTGAAGCGGAATATTTAATACAGTTTTACCAATTATCTGGAATGTGTTGCAAACTTGCTGGTACGCTCCTAGCCACAACTCTACTGTAAATTTCATGTAAGTTTACTTACTGAAAGTGAATATCTACTATAGTTTTCTTGAAGTAAAAACCTGACATGTTTTGCAAAATTGGCGATACTTTACTGGATATTACAAAAAAATAAACACGAATTTGCTAGAACTGTACTTAAAATTTCATGAAAGTTTACTTGATGAAACGGAATATACTTTACTGAAAATTTGGTAAAAAGTTCATGCAGACTTGTTGTACCTTTACTATCAAGTTCACGAAAGTTTATTTACTGAACTGAAATATTTAATACATTTTTTCCAATGAAAGAATACCTAAAATTTGTTGCTATCTTGCTGATACTTTACTGAAAAGGACACACACTTGCCACACTTCACTGTAAATTTAATAAAAGTTTACTTACGGAAACTGAATATTTACTACAGTTTCTGCAATGTATAAGCCTGAAATTGATTGGAAACTTGCTGATACTTTACTGAAATTTATTTAAATACAGATGCGAAATTGCTAGGGTTTTACTTAAAAATTCATGAAAGTTTACTTGCTGAAACGGAATATGAATTATGTTTTGTTAATGAAAAAGATACTTAAATTTGTGGCAAATTAGCTGATTATTTACTTAAAAGTTGATGAACAATGGGCGCATACCAACCACACGTACCTTTAAGTTTAATGAAAGTTCACTTATTGAAACTGATTATTGCTAAAGTTTTATCAATCTGAATACCCGAAATTTTCTGATATTTTATTGGAAAGTTGCTAAGCAATAGCTGTTGTAAATGAAAGTTTACTTACTGAAACTGAATATTTACTACAGTTTTCTAAACAAAAAAAAATATAAAATTTGCTGATAATTTACTGGCAATTTGGTATTTTAGACTTGCAAAGATTTTGCCGCAAAATTTGCTAAATCGTTACTATAATTTTTCTACAGAAACTGCTGCTCGTTCGTCAAACTCTCATTAGAAATACGCTAACTTATTTAAAAAATACTGCAATCTTGCTACAATATTGTCTCGAACTCGCTAAAAATTGTATAGTATTAAACAGTTCTGCAACCGCTATATACGGGGTGATTTATAGCGTACAGAGGAGATTTTTAGGGTAGATAGATGGAACTAAAGTAAACATTTTTTATTAACAAACATTTGATGTTAAACCAATAATAAAAACGTTACAGTGGTTTAAAGGTCTTAAAAAAAGTTTCCCATTAATTGAGTACTGCTTGTTTTCCAGAGATTTTTCCAAAGGAACAAGATTTCTTTGTTTCTTTGGAAACAATATAATTTGAAACATGGGGAAAAAAACGGAGTGCTCACTCCAATGTTAAATTAAGAAAAAAAGGAAAAAATTAAGAAGCTGTAATTTCTCTTTTACATTTATTTTAAATCAGTTTTTAACTAAATGTGGTTCAGTTCATTCAAATACACCCAATATAAATTTAAAGCATAATTTACCAGCATAATTTTCGAACAACTACTTCTTATTTAACTAAGCTTTAACTCGTAGCAACGTTTTAGTTATTGAGATTTTCTAAAAAATTTAATTAATAAAAAATGTTTACTTTAGTCCCCTCTATTTGCCCTAAAAATCTCCTCCGTACGTTATAAATTACCCTGTATATTTGCTGTGCAGATTCTAAAGATTCGTTACACTCACTACAAATGTACTGGAAATCTACTGGAACTGCGTCCAACTTCTTTATATATCCCAAAATGCTTCACGAAATCTCAGTTTTTCCAATTTGTTACCATCAACAATAATTAGTTATTATCAAATAACGTCATCAGAGAAGTAGGTAAAAGTAGCACATGTATCTTCGCCTCCTTTTATGTCGGAATTTCTGGGGTATTTCTAAAATTTTATTTTTAAATATGTGATGAGTAAAAGATTTTTGGTGAACTTGTCTCTTGAAATGGTTTTTAAAGTTTATTTTTTAGCTTGCATCTATTCATTGTTTGTCGCTTTGATGACGAAACTAGATTTTCCCTAAATGTTATATAATTTTATTATTGTTGGTTTGACGAAATTCGACGAAAAACATCAGTAGCTCTATAAATTCCAATTATAGATTTGGGTTTGTTTATAATGCAGCTGTCGTCATATTCCATTGCTTTTATTTACTCAATTTGATTAATCAACGCATAATTATTCCAGTTCTAGAGCTGATTGTTATTGTAAATAATAAACAGTTTACATATAACTTTTCTTTAAAACTTAGAAGAATATGATTTCCAAATGAATAAAACATGGCTAAACTTTAACTCAGAACTGCCTGCAATGATAAAAAAAGTTGAATTTCGCACATTGTCTTGTTATAAAAATTATGTTAACAATATAAAATTTTTGAAACTTGTCAAAATTATCAGCCGGGTTGCACTCTTCTGCTATTCTTCCCACAGCCACGGTAGCCGAGTATTCCGAGATATAGTCTTTTTTAAAGCAAAATGTTTTCTTGCCGCCCAAAATTGGAGGTAAATTCTATTCGCCATTTACATGGGTTAATGCTCGGTCAAAATTCTTTCAGGCCTCTTTTATTTCTCCCTTTCTTTTATCGTCGTTCTGCGTTCTTATCTGTGCTGTTTGACACCATCCAATTACTCTTCCGCTTTTCGAGCCCTAGCAGTTGCCGTCAAAAGCTTAGAGCTTCGAACGTGGCTGTCCAAGTTAGTTTTTTCAGTATCGCTTCAAGGGGAAATTCCTGGGTTTGCCAAATTGCGCCCATTGGAGAATATTATTTGATGTCGATCTGGAGTGTTGAATTATTATAAATGAAGTTTGACCGTCAGTCGTTTCCCGACTGTATTTTACATTTATGTAAATCTTACTTTCGATTTCGTATTGTGTATTTAATTGTAACTAGAATAGTAAACGGCTAACCTAATAATATTTAGTTACATGCGTTACGCAACGATTATCTGCAATGAGCAAAAATATGTTTTTTCGGTTCAGGGGACTCCAGAACGTGAAAATCTGTTGAAAACGCAATTTTGAAGTTTTGGGGTGAATCTAATACTTCCTTTATCGTAAAAGGAAGTAAAGCCCGTCTACAAAATTTAACAGTGTATTATTTACTGAATGGTTAGTTGTACGTAAAAAACCTGTATAATCTTTTTTGTATAGAATTTTCTAGCCTTCATTTCTTGTAATAACTAAAAAAGTCATACGACCCATAGAAAGAGAGATATTTGCAAAAAACTTATTTCTGTCACCTTTGACCTTGAATAACTCAAGACGCAAGCGCGATATCGATAGGGACTTTTGAAACATTATGTGTAATGTCAAAATAAAGGTGTATGCAAAATTTCAGCTCACTTGGATTTTTTCGACAGACGGATTCTAATGCGACTGGACTAGTGTTCGTTAGAAAAGGCCGTTTCGACGTCAGCATTCGCGATTTTGATTCCAATGCAGTACAATCCAAGACATGCTGGTTATTTAAAATTCATTAAGTTCCGGTACGCACTTTCACGTGCGGAACATTTTTAAAAAATTTCCAGACAAACGCCCAAGCAAGGTGTAGTTCGAAGTACTGCTGATCGTTTACAAGTTTGTCAAAAGCCGCTTTGCATAACCAGTCATAACTGAAGAAGGTTTTGGATCCTTTAGTACTTTAAGTAGCACTTTTATTTGTTGTAATATTCAAACAAACCATATGCCAACCTGCCAATATAAGCCAGTTTAAATGGAATCCGGTCCTATAAACAAGGTTACGATGAAAGCCACTTGCCATTCCCAGTTTACCTTGGTTGTGCTCTTAGTTTTTGTCAGTTTAGAGCATTAATCGACTAAAGGTGTTTCATTAAAAGGTTCTGTCGTGTCAACAATATCGCCAAATAAACAAGTTTTTTGGCCTTATTTGTTTCTCTGTTTTGACTATTACAACCACCTGCTTTGCCAATGAAAGAATGTTTGAAATTTGTTGCTAACTTGCTGATACACACTGAAAAATTGATGAAAATGTACTCGCTGAAAAGTAATATTTAATACATTTTTTTCAATAAAAACTTGCTGACATTGAAAAGTTGTTGAAAAATGGACACACATTTGTCGCCCTTTTACTGTAAATTTCATGAAAGTTCACTTACTGAAACTGAATATTTACTACAGTTTTGTCAAAGTAGAAACCAAAAATTTGTTGGAACCTTCTGATATTGGAACTTTGTATAAAAGTGGAAGCCAACTTGCTATAACTTTACTGGCAAATTCATGAAAGTTTATCTTCTGAAATAAAATATTTACTGAAGTTTAGTCAATCAGAAAACCAGCAAATTGTGCAAATTTACTGATAACTTACTTATTGGACATTTTCTTAACTTGTTACACTTTTACTAAAAATTTCATGAAGGTATATCCGCTGAAATGGAATATTTAATGCAGTTTTGCAAATGAAAGAGTACTTTAATCTTGCTGATACTTCACAGGAAATTTTGTAAGGAATGGATACAAGCTTGCTACGCTTTTACTGTAAGTTCACTATTACTAAAACTCCACATTTACTACAATCTTGTCAGTGTCAAAAGCTAAAATTTTTTTGAAAGAGTTTTAATGTATTCATGGTTTGTCGCTTAGATGATTGAACAACATTTTCTTCAAACGTAATATAATTTAATCATTGGTATGACGAAAAATTCAAATTATAGATTTGTG
Source organism: Agriotes lineatus (assembly GCA_940337035.1). NCBI lineage: Eukaryota > Metazoa > Arthropoda > Insecta > Coleoptera > Elateridae > Agriotes > Agriotes lineatus. The sequence continues at coordinate 62,140 of CALNHX010003099.1, read as the reverse complement.
TTTGTTTATAACGGAGTTGTCGTCATATTCTGTTGCTTTTTGCTACTTAATTTTGCAAGTCAACACAGCATAATTATTCCAGATGTAGAGCTGAGTAATGTTATTGTAAATAATAGACAATTTATGTTTAACTTTAAGACACAGAAGAATGTGCATATTTCTTAGATTATTATAAAAGGAATTCCACCGTCAGTCGTTTCCCGATTGAATTTTACATTTAAGTTGACATTACTTTTGAATTCGTATTGTAGCTAAAAACTTGTTACAAAGACGGAGAAAATTTTCTGCTAACGTCCTAGATTTGTAGATAATTCACTGAACCAATTGTCTGTAATTCTTTGAAAATGTGTTATAATTTATTCAAACATCTACTGCATTTTGCTAATAAAATATAGTAGAACCTTGGGAAGTATTCGTTGCAAATATTTTGAAAATGTGTTGCTTGTTTTTTGAAGATTTGCTATAAACGTACTAAAAATATGATATTAATTTATTGAAACTTTGCTGCAAAATTGAAATTTATTGATGTTTTATTATAAATTTTACAGAGATGTGCTAAGTTCATTAAGGCTTTTTGGAAATTTGCAAGAAATTGCGCCCAACTTCTTTGAAAATTGATTAAATAGTTATAAAATATCTCTTTTTTATGAAAAAAAAATACAAAAAATATTATGAACGCCAAAACCTTATTCTTGAGTATTTTTTGTAATCACATTTTCCACAGCATGAATAATAAAACTCTAGAAGGAGGTTTCAGAGATGTCAAACTTTATTTTTATGATATACGATAAATAGATTCTCTTTAATAAAAGGTAGGATCGCCGAAATATGGACGTTTGGCGACTTTATGTTAGTATTTAAATTAAGTTATATGCAAAGGCCATTTAAATGGTATTATAATCTTTAAATTTCTAACTTATAGTTAGAAGGGTTTCTTCTAAATACCTTTGTATGGGTATTTTAACCACTAAACCAATCAAAAACATGTTTCGTGGCAAAGATGATCTTTCTTCTACAGAATGTAAAAACTCGTTTCCAATGACCGAGTTCAAGTTTATAGTTGTAAAAGACGTTTTAAACTCAAAATATGCAACTTTTGTTAGGTTTTTCACATATTAGTCATGGATTTTTCTACGCACTTTTAAACCTCTCTGCCGAACAAATACTGAAAAAAACCCATTGAAGAAAAAAGACAGAAGCGCAGCTTATCTAATAAATAATTTAATATACCTATTTCAGATTTGTAAAAATTGCGGATCATCCTTCTTCAGAAATACTAGTGTTAAATAACAAGTTCCATTTCCCCTTTCGGCAAACTTGTATCGTTAATGGTGTAATAATTGTACAGCTCCGGGAAAGAAAACGACAATTGCCACAAACTGGTTAGAGTTTATGCCAGACAAATTTAATTATGCCTGACGTTCAAAAAGGTGAACTTGCAATTGCAGGCGTTGTCGAAATCTGAGCGTAATTTAAATAAGCCAGTTTCACGGTTGCACCAGAAACCGGTCAAAAATAAGAACACGCAGATTGTGTATATAAAAATCTCATAATTGCAGTCAAAACTAAATGTTTGCTGTTGTTTACTATAAGTAAACAAGTAAGCCATTCAACAAAAACACATGCAAAATTAATTAAACGTAGAGCTATGTTAATCGTGTTGCCTATTAAATTGCACCGAAACTAGAAAATTTACCTATAAGCCGGCATTAATACTTAAGTAATTGTTTAAACAAAAATGAAAAAGCCAAGTAAAAGTTGTTTACGATATAAATCCCAAAAAATGGTGGAAGTTTAATTCTCATGTTGCAACCTGATCGTTGAAAGTGCAATCAGCCTTTCTGGTTACTTAATATGCATAATGCACTTTCACTAGTAGAATATTTTTAAAAAATTTCCCACAAATGTCCAAGGAAGGTATAGTTCCAAGCTAGTTTTTCTTTATTGGTGCACAAATTTCTTGCCAGTCTGAAGTGATGAACCACACATAAGCAATAGTAACGCTTTTTTGGCCTCATGTATTTCTTTATTCCTAATATTACTACATAATATTACCACATATAATTTATATCGGCATTTGAATCATCAGAATTGGAATACAAGTCCGAATAAAAGTCCATTGCATCATTACCCCTTTCAATTTGATTGAAAGGTTCCTCTACTCGTTGCCCAAATTTCTTTTTAGCCGCAAAATTTTCCACGGCATTGTTAGGCAAAAACAATTTCACGCAGCAGGTAATAAACGCCTTCTGACACCTAAAGACAATCGTTTAAGCAGAAATTAACCTTGGCCCAAACCAGCAATTAGAAAAATTGTGCCAGAATTTGCGTAAAAGAGATACATGCTTATTCACAATTTTCCGGTTTTACCTTTATTATACAATGAATTCAAAGTGAAAATGTAAGATTGAACGAAAGTAAAATAAGACACTAAAAGGGTTTGCTTATTTGCCATTTTGCAAGTTTATTCTTTGTGTAGGTGCAGATATCTGTTAAAATATGTACTATCCCAATCATTTTCAGCTATTGCTCCTTTTAAAGGTTTTTTTGTCAGCCTGATGCGACACTAATTCAACAATAATAACAGTTTTTAAAACATTATATTTTCTTTATTTATCGTATTAGGGCTTTGTTGCTATCCTGAATGCACGCATTCGTGGTATAAAACAACTAAAAGTACGATATTAAGGATTAGTTTAAAGGTTTTTTGCCAATCTGCACCCACACGCCATGCTACTAAATAACTATATCGAATTATAAATATTTTATTTTTATTTATCGCGTTAGACGTTTAATTGTGGCTTAAATTAGCCCATTTATAGCATAACACGACTACAGTATGTTGAATTGAAAATTAATTGTTCAACGTTTTTTGTCAGCCTGATTCGACAAGTCGACGTCGCGTCGTTGTTTAAACAACAATAGATGTTTTTAATATAATATTTTCCTTTATTTATGCTCTATACGTTGTATATGATCATTGCTGGTCTAAATGAACGCATTCGTGGTATAGAACGACTAGAAGTATTTTATCAAGGATACTTTTTAAAGGTTTTTCGCCAGTCTGGGCCTACACGTTCTTGCAACTAAACAGCTGTAAATGTGTTAAATTAATTGTTTCTATATCTTTTACTGTTATCGTGGACCTACAATTTTATAGTATAAAGCGATTAAAGTATGTCATTAAAAATGTAGAATTGTAGAAGGTTTTTTGCCAGTCTTGAACCACACGTCCTTGCAGCGAAACGAGAAGTATTAAAAAATTATCATATTAAAAAACGACAAAAACTATGTCATTATCTATTAATTCATGTTTATTTCTCTGAGAGTTTTTTTGCCATTATGATCTAACATGTGGTCGTAGTTAACCAACGATAAATGTTTAAACAATATATTTATTTATCGTTTTAGAAGCGTATTGATGGCTTGCGCTTACAACTTTGTACTACAAAACGACTAAAAGTATATGGCAATGATAATTAATTTTTATTTATTCTTCCTTTTAAAGGTAAATGTGTTTACAATATTGTGCGTGCGGACTTATATTGTCACATTGGCAGTACAAGACGACTAAAAACAGGTAATTGTCACATATAATCTCATAAGAGCATTAATTCTTTCCGGAAATTTTTTGAGTGCATTCCAACAACGTCCTATTAATTTGCCCGAGCGGGACGCGACGTCCACTCGTGAGATTTCTTAATAGCAACAAAGATGAGTGCTAATCTAGTTAAAATTATAAAAAAAATTATTACCACGAATGTAATTCGGCGTGATTATTTTTTAAACAGTTCAAGTTGTAGATTGGGTTTGATGGAGCCTCCAGATGAGTATCCTGTTATTTTCAACAACTCCTGCTCACCTATTCCACTTTTAGCTAGTTGTGTTACAGCAGAAGAACGATTTGAATGGTTTATGAAAAAATAGTCGCTGTAATTTGCTACTAGCAAATAGTCACTGTAATTTTGATGCTACTAGCAAATAGTCAGTGTAATTTTGATGCTATTGGTCGATTTGAATTTATTTCTCATTACTATTGGCTGATAGGACTGTTTAAAAAATAATCAGTGTAAAAACCTGACATTTATTTGAAAACTTCTTGATACTTTACTGGAACTTTTTTTAAATAATGGATGCAAACTTGCTACGTTTTTACTGTAAGCTTTTGAAAGATTATTTACTGAAACTGAATATTTACTACAGTTTTGTCAGTGTAAAAACCTGACATTTGTTTTTAAAACTTACTGATACTTCACTGGAATTTTCTTAAATAATGGATGCAAGCTTGCTACGCTTTTACTGTAAGCTTCATGGAAGCTTATTTACTGAAACTGAATATTTACTACAGTTTTGTCAGTGTAAAAACATGATATTTATTTGAAAACTTCTGATACTTCACTGAAAATTCGCTAAAAATGAATGCAATAGACGCTCACTTGCCACACCTTCACAGTAAATTTCATGAAAGTGTATTTACTGAAAGTGAATATTGACTACAGTTTTGTAAATGAAAAAACCTGAAATTTGTTGCAAATTTGTTGATACTTTACTCGAAATTTGCTAAAATTGACTCAAGGGAACTGAGAATTTGCTCGACGGAGTATTTTAAAGTTGCAAAGCTTTTGTCGCAAAATTTATTAATAGTTGTCTACAAAAATACTGGAAACTCATTTAAAAGATTCGTGCAACAATATAGCTACGAATTGGCTAAAAATTGTATTTTATCAACAGTTTTATTAAATGTTTTGCGGCAAAGATTTTAAATATTTGTTACACAAACTGAAAATGTAGTACTGGAAAATTACTGAAACGGAACTAAAAGGTGCTGCAATTGTCACAAAATCTCACAGTTTTTTCAATGTTTTACTATCAATTAGGGATTGTCAAACCATATAGTCAGACAAGTCACATGTATCTTCGCCTTTTTCCATATCAGAATTTTGGCGTTATTTATAAATGTTATGATAAGGTCAATTTGTCTCCTGAAATAGTTTTCTAAAGCCATTAAAATCCTGAATAAATTAGAACTTTTCTGTTAGTTCAGAGACGAACGGTTCGATTAGCTTAGCCATTAAATCGTTTAGTAGTAAACTTAATTTTTTAGTGTTAATGTATTCATTGTTTGTCGCGATGATTGAACTAAATTTTCCTCAAACGTTGTATAATTTAATCATTGTAGGTTTGGCGAAATACTTAAAAAACGCCAGTAGTTTTAGAAATTGAAAGTATTGTTTTGTGTTTGTTTATAATGGAGTTGTCGTCATATTCTATTTTTTAGGTACTCAATTTTGCAACTCGACAGAGCATATGATTCCGGATATAGAGCTGATTAATTTTATTTTAAATAATAAACCATTTAACTTTACGCCAGAGGAGAATGAGTTTGAGAAATGCTATTTTATACTTTAACTCAGAACTGCCTACAAAGATAAAAAGCTGAAAGTTCGCCTACTGTATTGTCACAATCATTTTTTGCGTATTCGTCACATATTTGAAACTTAAGAAATTTATCAGTCGGGTTGCAATTTTCTGCTATTTTTCCACAGCAAAATGTTCTCTGGCCGCCCAAAATCCGAGGTAGGTTCTCGGTCGCGATTAGTTCTATCCGTTTCTTTTTTTTGTTCTTCTGTGTATTTTTCTGCGATGTTTTGTCGCCATTTAACTTGCCTTCTGTTTTTCGAACACCGAAATTCGCCATCAAAGGAATAGTCCGTGGTCGTTCGAAATAGCAGCACGCGCCGATAAGAAAAGAATAGGTTACATGCAGCTTCGGAATTTCCATGTTACAACTAGCTCACAGTGAGGTTGTACAGATTAGATTTTTCAATATGAGTGCCTTACAATGCGCCTTGCTCTCTTCCAAGGGAAATTCCTAGGTTTGTCGAATTGCGCCCATTGAAGAAAATTATTCGAACCAGGCCTCGAGTGTGGGATTATAATAAACGGAATTCGAACTCCAGTCGTTTTCCGATCAAATTGTACATTATGTTAACGTTACTTTTAAATTGGTAATGTAGCTAAAAATTCGTTGCAAACACGGCTAACGTCCTAGATTTGTTGAAAATTCACTGAAAAAAATCTGCGTAATTCTTTAAAAATGTGTTATAATTTATTCAAACATTTACTGCATTTTATCAGTAAAATATATTAGAACCTTGCTAAGTATCCGTTGCAAATATTTTGAAAATGTGTTGCTTGTTTTCTGAAGATTTGCTACTAACGTACTAAAAATACGATATCAATTAATTGAAACTTTTCTGCAAAGTTAAAGTTATTGTTGTTTTATTATAAATTTTATAGAAATGTGCTGCTAGGTTCATGAAGCCTTTTTGGAAATTTTCAAGAAATTTCACCCACATTCTTGGAAAATTTATTAAATTGTTATAAAAAGTCTATTTTTTATGAAAAAAAAATACAAAAAATGTTCTAGAAGCTTCTCGAAAAATCAATGCAAATTTGTTGACAGTTCAGTTACTAAAAATGTGATGCAACTTTAAAATATTTTTACCGCGTTAGAAATTATGAATATTAGCCGTAAACTTACCAAAACCTGCTGGGAATTAACTGAAACTGAACTGCAAAACCGTATTCCTGATTATTTTACCACACCATGAATACTAGAACGCCAGAAAGAAGTTTTAAAGACGGAAAACCTTATTTTTAGGATATACTACAAATAGATTTTTTTAAATAAAAAGTGGGATCGCCGTTTGGTTTATGTTAGTATTCAAATTAAGTTATATACAAAGATCATTTAAATTGCATTGCAATTTTTTATCTTCTAACTTGGGTTTCTTTTAAATACTTTTGTAAGGGTCTTCTAATCATTAAAGCAATCAAAATCATGTTCGGTGGCAAAGTTAACCTTCCTCCTACGGGTTGTAAAAACACGTTTTCAATGACCGCGTTCAAGTTCATAGTTAGTAAAAAATGATCAAGGTTCATCAGACTGTTTAAAGTCTAGACCAGCAGTTTTTACTAGGTTTTTCATATATTAGTCGGGGATTTTTCTACGCACTTCTAAACCTTCCTCTTTTCATAAGAAGCACAACTAATACTGAATAAATTAAAGGCCTATTGAAAAAATAAAAACAGAAGCGCAGCTTACCTAATAAACGATTCAAAATATTTCACATTTGTAAAAATTGCGGATATTAATCCCTTTCATTATAAGATACTACTATTACTGTTAATTTCCATTTCTTCTTTCGGCAAACTTGTGTCGTTATCACTGTAGTAATTGTGCAACTTCGGAAAAGAAAAATACAATTCACAAACTGATTAGAGTATATGCCAAACAAATTTAATTATGCGTTGTAATTGCAGGCATTATCGAAATCGAGTAATTCAAATAAGTTAGTTTCACGGTTGCACGAGAAACCCGTAAAATATAAGAATAGAGTATGTAACAAGTTTCATAATTGCAGTCAAACCGAAATGTTTGTTATTGTTTACTATAAGTAAACAAGTAAGTCATTCAACCAAAGCGCATGAAAAATTAAACGTAGCCTATTAAGTTGCACCGAAACTCGAAAATGTCTACGCTAAGATATTTACCTATAAGCCGGCACTAATAACTCAGTAACGGTTTAAAAAATTGTATAAGCCAAGTAGAAATTGTTTACGGTATAAATCCCGAAAAATGGGTCAAGGAAAATTCCCAAGTTGCAAACCGATCTTTGAAAGTGGAATCCGCCTTTCTGGTTACTTAATATACATTATGCACTTTCACTAGTGGAATATTTTGTAAAATGATACCACAAATGCTCAAGCAAGGTATAGTTCGAAGTACCGCTGTTTATCAAAGGCCGCTGTGCAGAACCAGCCACAACTGAAAAAGGCTTTGTATCTCTTATTAGTATATTTTTTTGTAATATTCGAGCAAACTATATTTATGTCAACGTGGTTACTTCCTATTCCTAGCGTTTTGGTAGTTTTCCTGGGTTGTGTATTTATTTCAGTGCATTAACCGACAAACGATACTTCCTAAAGCTAGTTTCTTGCCAGTGTGAAGTGATGAACCACACATAAGCAACAGTAAAACTTTTTTGGCCTTAGCAGTTCCTTTTTGTCTTTAATATTACAATATAGTGCTCGTTTGCAATTCCTTTAGCTGTTTTATGAATTAAACTGAAAATTTATATCGGCATGTGAATCTAACTAATTTATTGCATCATCACTCGTTTCCATTTAAAAGGTTCATCTACCCGTTGTTCCAATTTCTTTTCCTGCTGCAAAATTTTCCAGGACGTTATTAGGCAGAAACAACTCCACACAGAGAAATAATTCTTTTTTCGGGCAATAAACGCCTCCTGACGTTTAAACAAAAACTATCCTTGCCCCAAACCAACATTTACAAAAAATTTCCCAGCGGTTAGCATAAAAGTTTATTCGACATTTTCCCATTTTGCTTTATTTCGCAATCGATTCGGTGTGGATCAGTAAGATTGAACGAGAGGAAAATAAGACACTAAGGGTTCTCTTGTGTATATTTAGCATTTTGAAAGTTTCTTTTTTCTGTAGGTACAGACAATCATTTTTAGCTATTTCTTCTTTTAAAGGCTTTCTGCTACCCTGATTCGACACATCGTTGTAATTAAACAAGAATAACTGTATTATTAAAAACATAATTTTTTTTTATTTATCGTATTTGAGGCTTATTGCTGGCAGTAATGCACGCATCATGGTATAAAACAACTAAAAGTATGTTTATGTTATTACGAATTTGTTTAAAGGTGTTTTGCCAGTCTAACGAATTTAAAATATTGTATTTTTATTTACCGCATTAGAAGCTTAATTCTGGCTTAGACTTGCACATTTGTAACATAAAACGACTAGATTATGTCATTTAAAAATAATTGTTACAGGTTTTTTGCCAGCCTGATTCGACACGTCGACGTCGCGTCGTTGTTTAAACAACAATAGAAGTTTTTAATATAATATTTTCCTTTATTTATGCTCTATACGTTGTATATGATCATTGCTGGTCTAAATGAACGCATTCGTGGTATAGAACGACTAGAAGTATTTTATCAAGGATACTATTTAAAGGTTTTTCCCCAGTCTGGGCCTACACGTTCTTGCCACTAAACAGTTGTAAATGTGTTAAATTAATTGTTTCTATATCTTTTACTGTTATCGTGGACCTACACTTTTATAGTATAAACCGACTAAAGTATGTCATTAAAAATGTAGAATTGTAGAAGGTTTTTTGCCAGTCTTGAACCACACGTCCTTGCAGCGAATCGAAGTATTAAAAAATTATCATATTAAAAAACGACAAAAATTATGTCATTATCTATTAATTCATGTTTATTTCTCTGAGATTTTTTTGCCATTACGATCTAACATGTGGTCGTAGTTAACCAACGATAAATGTTTAAACAATATATTTATTTATCGTTTTAAAAGCGTATTGATGGCTTGCGCTTACAACTTTGTACTATAAAACGACTAAAAGTATATGGCAATGATAATTAATTTTTATTTATTCTTCCTTTTAAAGGTGAATGTGTTTAGAATATTGTGCGTGCGGACTTGTAATGTCACAATCGCAGTACAAGACGACTAAAAACAGGTAATTGAGAATTAATTTTTAATTCTTTAAAAATTTTTTTTGCCAGTTTGTTTTATGTACGACTGCATTATAAAGTAGCGTTTATGACATAGTTGCGCGGCCATAAAATAACTTTATTTTACTAGTACTATAAAGTGCTACTGTACGATCGTAAAACGATGTCATAAACAGTACTAATATCCATCAAGGCATTCTAATGTCACGGAATAAACTTCAAATCTATATACTCGATTTTTTCCAGTTTAGCAATCAAACATAAAGCTTTGTATGAACTGAATTTATTCACTCGTCCTTTTTATCGACCTCGCCCGCAAAGCTCGCTTGGTTATAAAATACTCGTCTAATAAAACCGTATATTATGTACTTGTTTCGTATAAATAGCTATTATTTGTCGTGTTACAGGTTTATTGATCGCCTGAATGCGCATTGCACATATTTGTGTAGTAGTAAAATTGTCACTTATAATTACACGAGAGATTTTTTTGTCGAAGTAAACTTGACATTTTAACGAGAATATCTTTTGCTTGGCAATTTAACGAAAAAAACTGCATCCGAAAAAATTACGAGCAGAAGGACGAGTAATTTTTTCTGACAGTTTTTTGAGTTGAATTGCCCAAAAGCAAGGAAACTCGAATTATAAATGTTAAGTTTACTTCGATTAAAAAAAGTTTGAGTGTAATTCGGTACGACAATTTAATGAATACATATTTAATTTACATATTGGGTAATTTAGAAGTCACTAAATTAACAAACAAGACAAAAATTATTTTAGAATTAGGCCGTTTTAAACGTTAGGTTCCGTTTTGTCGCTGGAAAAGTTAGGGCTAACTTTCGCCGCTGTCATAGTGACAAAAACTCCACGGCTTATGGGATTTTTAGTGTATGCATTAAATTGTCGCTATAAAGTTTTTTCGTAGAAGTATTACTTGTTCTTACGTGGGTATTTGGCAATATTGATGCACAGAGCAGTAAAATCAAGACTACATACGTTTTGGCCATATTTATTTTTGATTATATGAGTAAAAGCCAATGATATTACCTACATAACAATAAATACTTTGAAGGGTTTCGTGCTAGTTTGTGTGCACACACCGCTAACAGCCACGAGTATTACCACTTCGTATTAAACGATTGTTTTGGTCTCTTTATTTCTTTCCCAGGTTTCTTACTATGCCAAATGCAGAGATTATAAATATTGAACGACTCTAAATGCTCAATTGAATGTTCGCCTTTGTTTATCTACAGCAGGAAGTTTTTCTTCAGTGTAAATACACCGATCAATAATATTAAAAAACTAGAAATATTGTGTCCAATATTAAACATTCTGAAGCTTTGTTCGCATTATACAGAATATATAGTGACTTACATAAATTTGGACACGCATGGAAAACGTTTTTGTTATTTATTTATCATAAAATTCTATTCTTGATAAAAGTTCCAACCCTGCCTGAAACTCAAAATGCACTTGCCAAAATTTAGACATTTTTATTCGTATCCGGGGCTGGTTTGAAAGCATACAAACCGCGGAAGAATAGTACCCCTATTGTTTAAAATACACAAAAAAGTTATTTGGAAAAGTTTAAAATTGAAAGTATATGTCAAATGCCTACTTTCGCTAAATACCCTGATTGCGAAAAATGAGATACTTCGAAGTTAATTTATTATCGGATGCGATAAAGATGAACTGTCGAACTTGAATTTTGCTCACTTGGCAACCAGAAAATTATATTAGTCGAAATTAGTGCTAACAATTCTAATTGTTTGTGTCCAAAGTAAAAAAATTCAAGTATCTGAAAAAAATTGTAATCATAAACGATCTAAACATCAACATTAATTCAGAAGGCTTATAATTTTGAATAGAAATTTTATAGAAAATAATCAGAAATAAAAAAGAACAAACATACAGGGACATAATTCTTTCCATTGTTGTTGCTATTCAGATAATTTTTGTTATATTTAATTGAAGATACAAAATAAGATATTTTTTGCATTAATTTCGATTAACGTAAATTTCTGGTTGCTAAGCTAGTGAAACTCAATTTCGACAGTACATCCTTACTGTAACTGCTACTGAATTAACTTTAAAGTATATAATTTTCAACGAATAGGAAAGATTAGTATCTAATTTATTTTTCAGATTCGGTATTAAGCAACTTTTCTAAAAAAAATTCTGTATATTTTGAATAATAATGGTGCTTTATTCTTCCGCGGTTTCATATTTTCCAAACCGATGTCGAGTACGACAGGAGAGATTTACATTTTGGGGAGTGAATTTTGAGTGTGAAGAATAAAATTGTCTGATAAATGAATAGTAAAAAATCCATACGTCCGAATTCATGCCGGTCACTGTATATTTTAATTGAGATCTATTTTTATCTCCTGACCATTTTAAAACTTAAAGTGGTACTTCCTCAGCAACAAGTTTTATTTAGAAACACCTTTGAGAACCTGGATTTGTATTTTATTAGCATCTATTTCCATTAACATTTATATTATTTTTACACTTGAAGCTTGTTTACTTCTTCTTATGAAGGTATTTTGCTAGTGTGAATGCACATATCAGTAAAATCGATGACCACATTAAAAGTTTGTATATGGGTATTTAATTTAAGTGCTTTTGGTACTGTTTGAAAAGAGGTGTGTATTATTGGTAATGTAGTCGTAAATACCCCTCGGGTGATCGAAAAAATCTCTCCTCAGGTGATCTATGATTTTTGTAAAATAAAAATGTCACGCCGCAGCTTTACTCAGAAAATATTGAACCCCAAAGAAACTTCAAACATCAGTCCTTAATACTGTTGTCAAGCTATTGTCAAGCATGCAATTTCAGGTTATAATAATAACAGTGAGGATAGGCCAGCGTACATACTATGTACGCTGGATATACGTTCAAATTCCATGGCATACCTCGCATTTTATTTGAAAAAAGTAGGTATGAGTAGTTAAGGTGTGCGGGTTCTAATACACTTTGCATAATAGGCCCCGCCCCCTGCTTTAAAAATCATGGGGCGTGTCTGTGGTGTGTTGTGATTGGTTGTGGTGGGTGTGATTAGCATAAATAAAGATGGCGTGTTGTGTGTATCTGTGCTGTGATTGGTTGTGTATAATGTGAATGGCGTCGATGGGCGTGTCTGTGTAGTGATGTTCATCCAATAAGCGTCGTGTATTAGGTAATGTGTTGTAGTCGGCCATTTTGTTGGTGGTCGCCTTGGGCGGTCGTATTATCCTGTCTGCAAAGCGTAAAAAATCCTGTCTCGACATGTAGCTGTGAGTGTGTTGACCTTTGTCGGGCGCGCGAGGTAGATGGAATGTGGGTCATTGTGCGAATAATGATTATGCGAAACAAGTTTGTTTAGTGGGGCCCCAGTTCGGGTGTAAGGTTTGGCGGGTTCATTGGAGTTTGTTGTCCTTGCCCTTGCCCGGGGGGCAATTATATTTGTGTGGATTCGCGGCGCTTGTTAGATGTTAGTTTGCTTGCTAAATATTTATTGAGCCTGTTTAGATGGTAGGTTGTAAAAGTTGCCCGATTCGGGGCCCTTCTTAATTGATTATTCTAAGCGCTTAAATGGGGGGTCTTTAATTGTTTTACTAAGAAATTGGTTGTACGTTGTGGTAATAGAAGGTTCGAGTAATGGGAGAGTTAATATTTATTAGAAATGTGATGGTCGACATGTGCATCTTTATCGATACGCTAACCGACGGCATATTTGAGATGGGAGTTCACTCCACGCATACTATCATGTATGTTAAATTGTTGATTGAGCGAGCCGCAGGTATTCCTGTACGTCATCAGAATTTGCTATTTCGACTAAAGGAGTTGGATAATTGCATGATGCTGCACGATCTTGGCATTATTAATGATTCTTCGCTCACACTAGTGTTGTCTATGCGGACGGGCAGGACAAGACCCCAAAGATGAATGTATTTTTAGCGATATGTTTTCTGTGATTCATGACGTAGAAGGTATAAATAGTCTTTCTAATAATAAATCACTTCAAATGTTAACATTCGCTAGTGGTGAGGGCGTCGTAAATAGTCTTATTAATAAGCTGCCATTCGAGCTTCATATTCCTAGTTATAATTTTTGCGGACCTGGAACCCATTTGAAGAAAAGATTACTTCGGGGCGACCAAGGTGTCAATCCGTTGGACTCATATTGTAAAGAGCACGATATTGCATATTCTAGAAACAGCGATTTAAAAGAGCGGCATAAGGCCGATAAAGTTTTAGAAGAAGCAGCGTGGGAGCGAGCCAAATCCAAAGCAACACCATTTGGCGAAAAAGTTGCAGCTTGGTCAGTTGCTACAACTATGAAAGTAAAACGAAAATTAGGTCTAGGGGTTGTGCAGAATGGTAGTGACGATGGCGGTGGCGATGAGCGCCGTCAGCGACGTCGCCGCCGACGCTGCCGCGGCAGGGGCATTGTAAGAAAGACAACCAAACGTGTTGCGTTTAAAGGTGGTGCCGTTAAGAAAATAAAAACTGCATTGGCTCGCAGCCGCGGCAAGGGTATTTCAAGAAAAGCAGCCAAACGTGTTGCGTTTAAAGGCGGTGTTGTTAAGAAAATCCAAACTGCATTGGCTCGCAGCAGTAAAGGCGTTAGTAGCGAGCGCGATTTGATAAAAAATGCCATTGTTGCTGCTAAACGAGTCATTAAATCGATCGGAGGAAAACGAAAAATTAAGGTACCACGAATAATACCAATCCCAGATACGAAGAAAGGCGGGATATTGCCTTTGCTACCATTTTTTGCAGGACTTTCAGCTCTCGGAAGTCTTGCAGGCGGAGTTGCTGGTGTTGCAAAGGTTATACACGATGCTAAAGCTACAAATAGGCAGTTTAAAGAAGGTGAGCGTCATAATAAACGCATGGAGATTATAGCAAAAAGCAAGAAAGGAGAGGCTCTCTATTTAAAACCGTATAAAAAAAGTGGTGCTTTATATTTTAAAAAACACACGGCGACGTCGAACAAGAATCGTCGACAGCGTCAGCAGCGACAGAAGCAGCCGTTAAAAAACTAAATAACTTGCCTCGAAGACCTTTAACCAACTTTGACTTGGAGAACTATGGGATGAAATTTATTCCCAAGTTAGAGGGGTCTACATGCGCACGTCATTGCCCTCGAAGCCATTCTGCATAGAGCGAGGTGTTGTAAATTTGGATGACGATAAAGGTGCTGGAACTCATTGGGTGGCGTATAAGAAAGATGATAAACGAGTTCTCTACTACGACCCCTTTGGAGATTTAAGACCGCCAGTTGAAGTGTTAAAGTATTTTCGAGGCTGTAAAGTGTTCTACAATTACGAACAAGAGCAGAATTATAATACATATATCTGCGGACATTTATGCCTGAAATTTTTGGTCAAAAAGAGTGAACCGATAGTTGTTTAATTAGTCATTCGACATGATTCGGACGTTCAATATAGTAGGCAAGGGTAATATTATCTCTACAGGAGATATATTTCCTCCGATAAAATTGGATTCAAATTATACATATTCTTTGGGTTTGGTTAACTTGTATACTTGCAATACGGTGCGCAACATTTTCAGAGGAAATAATAAGTTTTATTACGATGGTGATAAGGAGATAACAATAGAAAGTGGTAGTTACGAACTGGACGAAATAGCCGATTATATAAAGGCAAAAATTAGTGATAATCGAGATGAGGCGGACGCAGCTTTTAAATTGAGAGCTAATAACAATACATTAAAGTGCGAAATTGAATCTATATATGATATAGATTTTAGCAAAACTGACTTCCCACGAAGACGTAGACATAATTTCGACGCCAAATATATTTATAGATACAAATATTACAAGTGGCGCGTATCGAAACAATACGTTGTGTCACAGCATTTTCGAATTTGGTATTAGCGTACCTCCAGGTTATTTTCTAGAAAAGGAGATTTCACACGTAATCTATTTCCCAGTGAATGTTAGCGAAATTAGTAATATAAGCTTAAGGTTTGTAGATTATCGCGGTAATTTAATAAACCTCTCTGAGGATACATTTAGCAGCGTTCGATTAGAACTTATACGCGAACAGTAGTAGCAGTAGCAGCAGAAATGGGTGTAGATTTTATATATAAAACAGGATATTCATATAAACCACATTCCATTCAGAAACAGCCTTGTTACCAGCAAGACGTAGCAACAAGAACAGCAACAACAGCAGGCGCATTGATAGATAGTGACGTGCGTTTTCTTCAGTCGCTGGGTTACGCAGTATTATCAAAACAAGGACGCAGTTGTTACCGCCAACGCCGTCGCCACCAACACCGAAATCGCAAACAAAATTGATAATATGGCATCGTCGATGAGAAAACGAAAAGCTATAAATTTAGAAACTAAAAAAGAAAAAATAAACTTGAAGCGCTCCAATTATAATGATGTAGATAAATTGAGTATTTTTAGAAGGCCTTATTATGATACATCAATTACTAAAGAAGATTATCATACATACCTACCTTTTACGTTGAATGCAAATCATTCGGATGCAATTAGAATTGAAATTCAGAGTTCTGATATAATAACGTCTATGTATGATAGTTACATTTGCATTAAAGGTACGTATAAGCCAAAAACTGCCGGGAAAGCGTATACTATTGTCAATAATGCAGCATATTTTTTCTTCTCCGAAATGCAATTGATTTTGTTTAGCAGTCAAGTAATAGATATTTGCAGACAGCCTGGAATAACGAGCACAATTAAAGGTATAGTGTCACATACTGCAGATGATTTGGGGCTCAGCTGCACTAGCTGGAATAAAGTAACAAACGGAGCTCAACAAGTTTTTACAAATGGACGATTTTCGTGCATTATCCCATTAAACACAATTTTCGGTTTTGCGGAAGATTATAGAAAAGCTATAGTAAATATGAGGTCTGAACTTGTATTAATACGCTCAAAGAATGATTTTAATTGTTATAAAAGTGAGATGGGGGATGCTGGAACCGATGTTGATTTTACTATAACCAAAGTTTCGTGGGAAGTTCCCCATATTACATTAGGTGATGAGTTAAAACTCAATCTAATGAATGAACTGAAGATGAATTCGTCTATTGTGATGCCATTTAGACAATGGGAATTGCACGAATTGCCTTCATTTAATAATGCAAAATCGCAAGTATGGAGAATAAAAAATTCGAATGAATTAGAAAAACCTCGATGGATGTTAGTAGCGCTGCAGCGAGAGAACACGAATGTTAGAAACGAAAATCCGACTAATTTCATGCACTCAAGCGTAACCGATTTAAAAGTCTATCTCAATTCTCAAGTTTTTCCCTATCAACGCATGCACCTCGATTTTGATAGTGACGACTACGTTACGGCATTTTTAAATTACAGTCGTTTCCGCGCACAGTACTACGGAAAAGAGCCTCATAAGTGTTTGCTTACTTACAGCGAGTATAAAAGTTGTCCAATTTTCGTAATAGATTGCTCCAAGCAGCAAGAATCTTTAAAAGATTCCACCGTCGATATAGGACTAGAATTTGAATCCTCAAATAACTTTGCGGCTACAACTAAAGCTTATTGTGTAATTTTGCATGACGCCATGATGGAATACAATCCGTTTACTGAAGATGTTACGCGATACATTCATACATCCTTCTAACTATAAATTTTACGCTATTTTGAAATTCAGCTCAGAATCATGAAAATCGTTAAACAGAAATTGTCCTTGACAATTTTAGATCTTGTTCATGATCATCGCAGTTCCTTAACATCCAAACATGGCGATCTATTCCCGTCGACAATTCGCTGCATTTTTGCGGACCTTCTAATTGCGGAAAAACTCTTACAATGATAAGTCTAATTATAAGTGCAAACGGATTACGCTTTCAAAATATATGTATCTATTCAAAATCGCTTAATCAGCCAAAATATCAGTTCCTGCGAGAAGTGCTTAAATCTATCGAGGGTATGGGGTATTCGGAATACAATGAGAACGAAGCAATTATATCGCCAGATAAAGTTAAAGAAGATACTATATTTATTTTCGATGATATTGTGTGCGATAAACAAGACAAAATTCGAAAATTCTTTAATATGGGTCGCCATAGCGGTACTGATGTATTTTATCTAAGTCAATCGTATGCGAGGACTCCCAAACATTTAATACGAGACAATGCAAATATGTTGGTGTTGTTTAAACAGGACGACTTGAACCTTAGGCATATTTATGACGATCATGTCGGCGCGGATATGACCTTCCAAAAATTTAGAGATATTTGTAATGAGTGTTGGAATGGCGACGATACACACGGGTTTATTGTAATTGTCAAAGATAGTGCTCTTAATCAAGGCAGGTACCGTAAAGGATTCGATGCTTATATATGCAGTGAAAATACTAAGTAATTCATTCTGGCGATAACAATGAGCAGCAGTACTGAGCTGCTGAAGCTGCAGGCAGCCGACGCTGTGAAAATAGACGGATTACGCTCCGACGCTGTAAAAATAGACGGATTACGCTTTCAAAATGTATGTATCTATTCAAAATCGCTTAATCAGCCAAGATATCAGTTCCTGCGAAAAGTGTTTAAATCTAGCAAAGGTATGGGGTATTCGGAATATAATGAGAACGAAGCAATTATATCGTCAGATAAAGTTAAAGAAGATACTATATTTATTTTCGATGATATTGTGTGCGATAAACAAGGCAAAATGCGAAGCTCTTAATCAAGGCAGGTACCGTAAAGGATTCGATGCTTATATATGCATTGAAAATACTAAGTAATTCATTCTGGTGATAACAATGAGCAGCAGTACTGAGCTGCTGAAGAGGCAGGCAGCCGACGCTGCGAAAATAGTTCGAAAAAAATTTTTAGATTTTAGACGAGACAAAGCTAAAGCTGAACAGATATATCGCGATGTTCATAAACAAATAATAGAGCCATTAAAAGGAATAGAAACTGCTGTGAAATCAACAGCTTCTACAGCTCAGCACCGCCCAAGTGTATTACATATTTCAAAGAAAGATGAATTACCAATAATTAAGTCAGAAGCCGCCGAGAGTAGCAACGTTATCGCCGATTATGATGATGATGATGATGATGATGATGCCGATTATGGCGATATTGGTGGTGACGATGGTGAGAAGGAGGATGATGCTGATGGTGGCAGTGACGATGATGAGACCGATCCCAACAGTCGTGAAGAAATTATATTGAATAGATACCATGAATTACCTCAACAGTATGCACGCTTACTAAGTCGTAAAAATAACGAAAATGTAGATTGCTCTCGTTTTGCACTTCATTATAAACCCAAATCGAATACATGGGAAATAGGTAAATCGAAGGTGCACATTATAGGCAAAGATGTTGTGCCAATGGAAATGTATTTAATGAAAATACCTTTATTATGTGCGCTGAGTGGGATAATAGGTTGGTCAGAAGCTTGCAAGAATCTACACGCCTACTTACCTCCCCCTAAGAAAATACTCTGCCAAAGCCCATCATCATTATATCACATATGCGCAAATAAAGTAGCTGGCAGTATACACCAGCATCGACAGATGGGAAAATTACCTTTACCAACAAAGATAATAGCAGATATACGAATCAGCTGGTATGAAATACAATTCGAACTTGCACGAACTCAATTCGAACTTGCGCGAACTCGGAGGAAGGAAAACGAACTTCTGTGCGAAAAGAAGCGTCGCATCCGCCGCCGCCGCTTCGACAGACGGACCAATCGCCGCATCCACAGATCGTACGGCGGCGGCGGCGGCGGCGGCGGCGGCGGCAGCGACAGCGATGATGTCGAATAAGAAATTGGAAGTTGTTGACGAATTACATCGTAGCGCTAGAAAAAAATTTCCTAGACTTTGCACATTCATTAAAGGATACTCTGATCTATTTCAAGCAGATTTGGCTGAATTTATACCATATGCAAGAGCAAATAAAGGTTATCGATACATTTTAATGGTGATTAATTGCTATTCAAAAGTTTTGTGGGCGAGACCATTAAAGACTAAGAATGGTAGAGAAGTTGCGAAATCTATGAAAAGTATTCTTCGCGATAGTAAAATTTCGCCATATAATTTGCAGACAGACAACGGAAAAGAGTTTTACAATAGTCATTTTAAAGAATTAATGCGTGAGTATCACATTAACCACTATTCCACATACAGTAGCATTAAAGCAGCCATCGTTGAAAGAGTTATTAGAACAATTAAAGGCAAATTATACAAATCATTTAGTTTACGTGGAAAGTATAAGTGGATAGATGTGCTGCAAGATATAGTTGCAAAATATAACGAAACTAAGCATAGGACCATTAAAATGGCTCCAAATGATGTAAAGCCTGATACTAAATTATTAGTCTATACAGATTTTCAAGTAAGATCGCCACACCACAATCCAAAGTATAAAGTTGGAGATGTTGTCAGAATTAGCAAATATAAAGGTGTTTTTTCTCGCGGCTTCACGCCCAACTGGTCCACAGAGTTATTTACTATTACAAAAACGCAGAATACCAATCCCGTATCTTATAAACTGAAAGATGCGCATGACACTCCCCTTGCTGGCACTTTCTATGAATTGGAGCTGCAGAAAACCAATCATCCGGATGTCTACCTTATCGAAAAAATTTTGAAGAAGAAAGGAAATCAGATCTATGTGAAGTGGCTGGGAATCAATGAAAAATCGTGGATTGCTAAGAACAGCCTTTTGCTGCAGGTGTAAACAGTTGCACTAACGACGGCGACGTCGGCTGCGAGGATGCTACTTTTATTATCTTAAGATTTTAATTGCAGCTTCTTTAAGTAATTTTTATGTTTTAGATGCTTGTTTAAGAGTTAAATATTGATATCTTTATTTTCAGTTTTGTGATGTGAAATAATTTTGTATTAGTGCTTCATTATTTAAGTTTATTAAATGCTGCTGTATTGACAATTTCAAGGTGTTGTGTATTATAATTTAGCTTTTATATTAAAATGTACCCAATTGATGTTTAGTAAAAATAAATGTTGTTTAACTGAACTTCTTGTTTTATTTATAAAAAAGGGCTACAGCTTGTAGTGAGAATGCTACTTAAATTTATGTCACAAAAAAGAAGAAAATGCGTTCAATATAATATTTTTTTATTAGACGACCAATTGTATACACAAGTACATAGGATGTTAGTAGTGCTGACGCCATTAAACTAGAATATTACCTAAATTTATATTAGTCAAATAACGATATTTCTTAAATATATACACTTAAAATACTAAACTAGTCTACAAAATTTCGTATTCTCACTCTCGCAAATATCAATTGCAGGTGCTTTCCTTTTGAGGAACCGCCATACGTCAGGAGGCTTAAAATCGTAGACCGGCGGACTGTGCACTGCTATGATTGCATCTAGGGCTGCTCGACTGGGCTGAAATTCCCAGTCGTACCTATCTAGGTAGTGGCGAATATATTCTAATAGCAGCCCTTTATGGTATTTGAAGCAACCATAAGCAGTGCCATCGCTGTGTGTAGCCACAAACGTCTCATGCTCGATTCGACCGACGATTTCCTCCAAGTACTGCAGTTCCTCTTCGTAATTGTAATTCATTCTGCGAAAAAGTAAAAAGACAGGCATAAATATATTTTTATTTATGTTTTTTAAATTTCGTAAAAATTTATTAATTTCAGAGTGTGAGGTGGCCGGCGGCGGCAGCACTTTTCGGTGCACAGCGAAAAAAAGTTACACTTTGCAGCATTTATTAGTTTTATTTTGTCGTATAGCAAATTGTTGATTTCAATAAAAACCGTTTATTAGTTACCTACCGATCGATGCATGGATGGTGATAAATTTTATTTAATTTTACGTGTGCGAATTATAGAGATTTCAATAATAAATATGTTTTCTAGCAGAATACTTTGATCAACTAGCTTGACTTTAGCCAAATAAGATTTCAAAATTTTCAAAGGGCGTGTCCGCATAGGAGATAAATTCATCCAAATCTAATTAAAATAAGTTGCAATATCTTTTAATTACAGTTAATAAAACTTTATTTTACTCACTTGTTATACGTCCTAGGGTCGCTCTCCAGTCTATCAAAAGCACATTTTTGTGTATTTTCACTATGCAATCGGCGGTTTTATAGTAGGCGAAAAATATTTTTACATAACATCTATCCCAACCAATGGAGTTAATGCGGCGTTGCTAGCCATCTACATGCGTAGGTACTTTTCCATTTCGCATATAAACGATATGTTAATGATTACTATAAAATGTTTGCGCGCAAACTTTTTAATAATTTTTTCCCCAACCATTTGCTGAGAGTTGCTCACCTCCAAAAAGTGCTTGATCTTGTTTTGCGGACAAACAAGAAAAAAATCGTGAGACGCTTCTACGCATACAAGCCGGATTTCGGCAACATGTGAAGGCAGACTGATTTGTGACGATCGCCAACTAATTTGCATACAAGCTTGTCTTGGGGAATTCTACAATACTTCGATACCTGTCGACTGTGTCAGAAGTAGTTTAAATATTCGCTGTCCAGACTCCATCAACTTTTGTGAGTAAATCAGGTACTGTTTGCTGCGTATGTGACAATTTAATAATTTTATAACAAAAATGGTTTTACAGAACTAAACACATTCAACCAAATTGTTACGAAGCAAAATCTGGCGGTCCAAGACGACTCTTGAGGAATATCCAACGTCATAATACCAATTCTTGGGGGGACGTAATTGTCGAGCAACAGCAGCAATCTTAAGACAAGGTCGATTATTTAATTTTTATTTATAGTTAGCTAATTAGGTGGTGGGCGTAAAACATCCCCATTTAAGTGTTAGGTATTATCACAATCGCAGTATCAACAAGACATTTTATTTCGCGATACATTTGAATTTTTTTTTTGTTCGTTCAAAAATATGTAAGTCTTACAACCGTTTTAAAGCTTAAAATTAATATTTTGGTTTCAACAAGACATTTTATTTCGCAATACATTTGAATTTTTTTTGTCGTTTTCAAAAATATGTAAGTCTTACAACCGTTTTAAGCTTAAAATTAATATTTTGGTTTTCTACAACTTGCAGTTAGAAAAGATATACGACTCCAATCCGCCAAACAATTAAGGACGCCAGCTTAACGCTTTAACCGACTCCAACCAACCGGACAGCTGCAGCAGCGCCACTTTTATTTATTGGTAATATGAATATGTATCATCCGATTAGGCAAATACCTTGCTATACAGCATACAACTGCGATGTATTATTAAATGAGTACGACAGATTTACAACAGTCAGAGCCGAAAACATTCCAAAGTACATTGAAAGGTTCGGAGGAGCTTATTTAGCTGGTAGCGCAGCATTTTTTTATTTTGTAAACAATTTAATGTAGAGACTAATTTCCTATTTAAAACTAGTAATAACGATTATGATATTATATACCCCTATACAAATGAAATAGGATATAACCCTCATTGTCGCGGCCGCCCTATGTGTGATAGTAAGCTTTTTGGTGGTATTGAAATGCACGATCGTCGTATTATAAAAATTGAAATTCAATTTCTATTTGAACATCCAAAACAAATATTTGAAGTTTACGATTTTAACTTTTTATGCCTATTTTTGGATATTAGTAAAAGAGTTTTCGTACTATCAACACAGTTTTTACATTTTCTAGAAACCGGATTAATTATTTATAAAACATTTAATTGCCAGCTTCGAGAGCAGAGATTTTTAAAATATTTAGGCTGCAAAGTGTTTTTTGATATTTTTGGGGCTGGTAGTTATTATAATAACATGATTTGTCCCACAACATCAAATTCATCAGATTATAATAGCAGCGAACTTAGGTGCTGTCATACTGCAAATTATATAAGTCAAAACTGTTTTTTTATTGATGTTAGGTCTAGACCAACATTAGATGTGCACCCAACCATTTACACTTATCACCTTCCACTTAAACAAAAATTTAAAAAAGCGGTATATAAATTAATTATTTACAGAAGAATTTGGCAGAGAATCTGCATTATTCGACAATTT
This sequence comes from Agriotes lineatus, assembly GCA_940337035.1. NCBI lineage: Eukaryota > Metazoa > Arthropoda > Insecta > Coleoptera > Elateridae > Agriotes > Agriotes lineatus. The sequence continues at coordinate 38,592 of CALNHX010003099.1, read as the reverse complement.
CAAGTTGTATTAGGCGAGTTTGAGGATTTATTGTATCACCCAATTTCAAAACCAGTTTACAGCAGAATTGCGGGCAAAAGATATAGAGATGCCTTAGAAGAATATCGAGTAAATAAAAAATTTCAAGTTTAGATAACTGCGATATAGCAACCTATCTTATTCTACCTCTGATGTTAGCGCTGCTGTTGTTTAATCTGTCGTTTAATATCTAGAATTGTACTATGTATGTACCTTAAATTCATCAGATTAGTGTATTACTATGGTAAAATATGCCAACCAGATCGCTGCTGCACTACTATCAATTAGATGCATTTTCCAATCTCAGCGATAGTAGTGCAGCATTTGTCTCTGACGCATAGGCGACACTTTCTGTTTAAGCAGTATGATATTTTATATCTAATATCCATAATTATCTATGTAGATTTGTGCAAATATAAATAAATATGCGAAAGAAGCGATAGTCAGCCAGATCGCGGCACTACTATCAATTAGATGCATTTTTCCAATCTCAGCGATAGTAGTGCAGCATTTGACTCTGACTTGCTCAATAATTAGTTAAGTCCTTTGCTATGTATGTAAAACTAACAAATCGCCGCTAACAACTGTAAATATAATATTTTGTATGCATACTATCCATAATTACCTATGTAGATTTGCGTAAATAAATATGTGGAAAGAAGTGATCTTTTGCTCAATAATTAGTTAAGTCTCCTTTGCTATGTATGCACCTTAAATTAATCCTATTGTACAATGCTGTAGCAAAATATGACTGACAGATCGTGTAGCGGTCGCTAAGCTTCCAATTGCGATGATAGTATTGTCTAACATATAAGCAGCAGCAGAAGCGACTGTTTCACTTTAAGCAAAAGGTTTGGAAAGTGTGTAAAATAAAACTAACAAATCGTCGCTAACAACTACAATTTACATATATTTGTGAAAATAAATATGCAGAAAATTATCGGGTTAGCCCCTTCCGGACCACGTCAACACACTCGAATGACCTCTTACGCGACTAAAATCTAGCACCCGACAAGGGCCCCACACAAAGACCAACAAACTAGCTCTCAAGTTTTTTCTCTATCAACGCATGCACCTCGATCAGCGATGATGTCGAATAAGAAATTGGAAGTTGTTGACGAATTACATCGTAGCGCTAGAAAAAAATTTCCTAGACTTCGCACATCCATTAAAGGATACTCTGATCTATTTCAAGCAGATTTGGCTGAATTTATACCATATACAAGAGCAAATAAAGGTTATCGATACATTTTAATGGTGATTAATTGCTATTCAAAAGTTTTGTGGGCGAGACCATTAAAGACTAAGAATGGTAGCAAAGTTGCGAAATCTATGAAAAGTATTCTTCGCGATAGTAAAATTTCGCCATATAATTTGCAGACAGACAACGGAAAAGAGTTTTACAATAGCCATTTTAAAGAATTAATGCGTGAGTATCACATTAACCACTATTCCACATACAGTAGCATTAAAGCAGCCATCGTTGAAAGAGTTATTAGAACAATTAAAGGCAAATTATACAAATCATTTAGTTTACGTGGAAAGTATAAGTGGATAGATGTGCTGCAAGATATAGTTGCAAAATATAACGAAACTAAGCATAGGACCATTAAAATGGCTCCAAATGATGTAAAGCCTGATACTAAATTATTAGTCTATACAGATTTTCAAGTAAGATCGCCACACCACAATCCAAAGTATAAAGTTGGCAAAACATTTTTATAAAAAATTCTGCTATTCAGGTACGATTTAACTACGTAAAATTCCACGTGGAAATATCCATCTCATTTCTACCGGTTTTGCTAAAGTTTAACGACAGCAGAAGGATGTTATGCAAAACATTTTTATAAAAAATTCTGCTATTCAGGTACGATTTAACTACGTAAAATTCCACTATTAGATCGGTCAGAACGATTTACATATAATTATGTTAATTTTACGCACGTCGTGCAAAACATTTTTTTATAGTAAAATTCCTGAATCCCTATCTTTCACTTTGTTTGCGTCGACTGGAAAATATTTGAATATCTGTTAATTAACGTCCGCTATAAGTGAGTTAGCCCCGACAAAAAGTTGTTTTGACAAAACGCTAGAAAATTCTGCGGTGGAACCGCGATCGGACTCTAGAATAATGCAATTTTCTACTAATGTTAATTGTCAGGTAATCGCTGCGAACAACATTGCACCAAGTTTCTTACTATTCTACTCATACGCTGGGTGAAGAAATAAAACACTAACACATGTGATAAATCATTTATTATTTTCATTGGTAAACATACAAAAAATGTAACATAATCTTATACAATTAAATATAAAAACTTAGTCTATGGTTAGTTGCGATAATTTAACATTTAACAGATCATAATTGTTAGTATTAGAGCTAATTCTTAAGGATGACATAAATTCTATCGATAAATTTTTGTTAACATAATAAATATTAATGTCCCCTTTCAATTGTACACATTTCATAATAAACATTACAAGTTTTTGTTTATTATACATATGTTTCGGTTTCAGGTGAACTCGGTGATTGGTATAAGATCGGAGTCGGTGGTGGAATCGAAGATTCCACATCATAAACTAGTTGATCTGGATAAAATTTTATAATTTCCAATACGGCCAGATAGCTGTATAAATCAAACTTAGATAATCGGTCGACAGCGCAAAATTTCATATGTTCTGCGCAATATAATATATTGTCGGGCAAGTTATGTTTGTGGTTATTATTTGAAATTTCTAGCATACCAACAAGTTTATAAATGCACTTTCTGTAAAACAAATCCAAATTTAAATCGCGTAAGCGTTGGAAGTGATTATTGATAATGTCGCCCAAAGAATATAATTTAACAAATTCCTGCTCTTCCAATATTAGCATTTGATGGTTTACAAAAATACCTACGCATTTTTGGGTATGCTCAACCTTATATTCCAAGGCAACGCGATCGTTTACAGTGACGACGCGAACTTTTGCTTGCAAGCCAGAAAATTCACTTGCTGTACGAAAAAAATTACGAAATTGTAATTCAACATAACATGTGGATAATGCGTTCCAATCTTGTTCCCTAAATAGCACTTCTTTGTCGACACAAAATTTTTCTACACATTCAATTTTTAACGCTGGTATAAATGCTTCTCTACTGTCATTAATGAATCCCACGGCTGCAATGTGTGTATGTGCACACCACACATTTGGTTCTTGTCCCAAATTGTACTGCGCGCTTGATATTAATGGAAATATTTGCTTTGAGTACTCTTTCTCGCTATTGATGTCTGCACTTTTTCCCCTGATATTACCATCTTGGGCGAGATTACTACAATTATCAATATCCATGACACGACAATTGCAGCGTCTGTTTACTACTGAAACTACTACATAATTTAATTACGCTAAATAAATATAATTGCTGAAGTACATGCGCACTCTACGCTACATGAAAAACAAAACTCCTATTGGCACAAGTCATTCACCTACGCCTTTTGCAAATAATTAATATACTAACAAGGACAAGCTCCAGGCGTATTGCCTTGATCATTTGGACTATGGACGCACCTGTTCGAGCCTGCAAAATCAAGTTTGTTGAACTTCGGAAAATTTACTTATGCTATTACGTCACGTACGTCCCGCTGTGCACGACTATTAACCGAAACTTCTTATTATTCTTACCAATGGTCTATATCCGAAATAAGAGCACACTAGTGTTACTTGTATTAAAAACATGGTAATTGGAAATAGAGTAAATCCATCCCAATTATTTTCATCATTACCATTACGCAACTTATATGTATCTAGTTTCCATACTAACGAATTCCAACGGCTCTTGAGATGCATAAAATTGGAATATATATACCTAATTTTATAGAAAAGTAAAGACTTATCGGACGCAGCTTGACTACTGTTAAGTAAATTTCCGCTAAACGCATATACGCGACTTTCATTTATATATATTAATTGCATAGCTATCCACTCAGATGGCCATGAACAATTCCTTTCTACATTTTCATTATTCGAAAACGCAGTGCACATATATGCATTGTGACCGATTCCCAAGGGCCGATGGACAATTAAGAAATTATCGTTTATAGAAGCAAGAATGAAGTAAAGAACTTGCAGTCGGAACATAATGACCATTACTGAATTCTAAGCCTGTAAATGAGCCTTTTCATAATAATCGCCCCCTTTTGGTGCAGCCGCCGCCGAAACTCTTTTCTTCTGTATGCATGAAATACATTGAAATTTTTGCATCGGGACTCCATCCAATACATCTCCTGTCGCACCTTCTTGTACGTTCGAAAAATGATCCCAACAGTATTCATAATCGCAAAATTCTTTTTGTAGCCAATTAGGTAGTTTATTAAATTCTCTAGCTATATCCTTAACAAAATATTTTCTTAGAATATGTAAAGGTGTGGAAATAATTTCCTCTACTGTAATACACATGGTGATTTCTTTACCGACACCACTACTACAATACAACTCAGCGAGCTTCACAAAACCTTTTACACGAATTCCAAGATTCAGTTACAAAACTCAATTTCTTTTCCAAACTATCGCGATCGCGTTTACATTCATCATATTTCGCCAACGTAAACTCACAATCAATGGCCAGACGTGTCAAATTATTTTCTAGAGAAATAGACTTAAATTGCAAATACTTCAATTCTACTTTATCGTCACCACACTCTATTTCACGTTTCCTCGTTGTAGCAGCATCACTGCCGCGAAATATTGTACTACCCTCCGTAGTTAGTGGGGGCTGCATTGTCGTAGGCATACTATGACGACGAATATCATCTAATCGACTTTGTTGCAAGCGATTAAAGAAATCGGTATAATTTAGTAGCGGCACTAACTCGTTCTCAAAATTGGCCTGATTCAAATGCATATTGACCCTACTACCATCGCCGCTCCTTTCTATTGTCGTAGTGCCGTTAATAAAATGTTGTGAATTAAAGTGTTCTAGCCGACTCCCCTTTATCGATGCGATACTAGCACTGCCATCTGCCGCTGCTGATATTGTAGCAAAACAAACGATTACACAAGACATCGCCAACATCATTACTATGCTGCTCGCTTCGAGGTTGCTTGCAGCAAGAAAATCTATCTTATAATGACTATTTTAAATTATATTTGACCTTTAATTACCCCCTACTATTAAATTAGCTAAATATCAACCAATTTACTTTATATATATTTGAAAGTCATAGTGGCATAACACGCTGTGTTATTCCACTACGACTTTCTTGCCTCTACAGTCGCCAGTTCGAATCTCACAATCCTACGAATGTAAAATTCCACATTTTACTATATTTACGGACAAATAATTTATCGAAACCAGCGTAGAACCACTGCCCGATTGTTGAAACTCTACCATCTTTTGTTTTAGCTCATCGACAGCCGATTCATAAATATCTCTAATATTATCGCCTAACAAAATTTTAAAATTTTTCGTATTAAAAAATTTTGTCGCTAATGAATCGGGATCCTCAGGTTTCATATAATCTCCATAAAATACAAAATTAACTTTAATTACATTCAATTTTCTTACTAATCTTCTTATACGCTTTTGAATAGCTGAAAACGCATCGCTAAAAAACAAATCCACATCGTCATGACCCAAATTTATCACCGCACCGGTTCGTATTCGACCCTTAAACGCACTCTCTATATTTTTCCACTGTACGCAATTACCCACAAATTTTACATTATCGCCACCGCCAACAACACCGCCAGCGCCTATTACAACAGCCTCCTGCAAACGCACCTGTTTCGCCCTCAATTCCGATAATTTTGCCTCTAAATGTCTTTTCCTACCTACCGAAGCTGACGGCGAAGAACCGCCGTGTTCTCTACATTCCCGTAATAATCTTAATGTTAACCTAATACCCCCACGATTTATTTTCATTAACTCTTCCATTACTCGAACCTTCTATTACCACAACGTACAACCAATTTCTTAGTAAAACAATTAAAGACCCCCCATTTAAGCGCTTAGAATAATCAATTAAGAAGGGCCCCGAATCGGGCAACTTTTACAACCTACCATCTAAACAGGCTCAATAAATATTTAGCAAGAAAACTAACATCTAACAAGCGCCGCGAATCCACACAAATATAATTGCCCCCCGGGCAAGGGCAAGGACAACAAACTCCAATGAACCCGCCAAATCTTACACCCGAACTGGGGCCCCACTAAACAAACTTGTTTCGCATAATCATTATTCGCACAATGACCCACATTCCATCTACCTCGCGCGCCCGACAAAGGTCAACACACTCACAGCTACATGTCGAGACAGGATTTTTTACGCTTTGCAGACAGGATAATACGACCGCCCAAGGCGACCACCAACAAAATGGCCGACTACAACACATTACCTAATACACGACGCTTATTGGATGAACATCACTACACAGACACGCCCATCGACGCCATTCACATTATACACAACCAATCACAGCACAGATACACACAACACGCCATCTTTATTTATGCTAATCACACCCACCACAACCAATCACAACACACCACAGACACGCCCCATAATTTTTAAAGCAGGGGGCGGGGCCTATTATGCAAAGTGTATTAGAACCCGCACACCTTAACTACTGGTATGATAGACAACAACAAGACATTTACCGTGCTAATAGTAGAAGGTAGTTAGTCTAGAACAAGACAAATAGGTTGTTATTTTGGAAAACTTCCCAATCTGGAAGAAGCAAGAGAGGGCCTGAACGTTGAGGATTTTTAATACTATACTATTCTAGTATGAGCGACGTAATCATGTGACGCAAAACCACTAAGTGCAGGGGTGGTGGGGGTCATAGGGCCCTAGCCAAAATATTTTTATATTTACAATGCGTACACATATTTCATATAGTTTTGTAATTAAGAAGGTACTTGAAATTTGTGGAAAAGTATTTCTACTGAAAAGTTGTTAAGACGCACACTTGCTGCACTTTTACTGTAATTTTCATAAAAGTACACTTACTGATACTGAATATTTACTAAAGTTTTGTCAATGTAAACACCTGGAATTTGTTTGAAAACATCTGATTCTTTCTCAAAAATTAAAAAAAAATTGATGCGAACTAACTACATCTGTACTATAAATTTCATGGAAGTTTACTTATTGAAACTGAATATTTACTGTAGTTTAGTTAAATATAAAAATTCAAAATTGTTGCAAATTTTCTCATACATTCTTTACTGGAAATTTTCTAAAAAATAGATACAAACTTGTTACACCTTTACTGAAAACGGAATATGTAATGCAGTTTTGCAAATAAAAGAATTTTGTTGCAAACCTGCTGATGCTTCATTAGATTTTTTAAAAGAATAAATACAAGCTTGCTATGCTTTTAGTGTAAGCTTCATGGAAGCTTATTTATTGAAACTGAATATTTACTACAGTTTTGTCAGTGTAAAAGCCTGACATTTATTTGAAAACTTCTTGATACTTTACTGGAACTTGTTTTAAATAATGGATGCAAACTTGCTACGTTTTTACTGTAAGCTTTTGAAAGATTATTTACTGAAACTGAATATTTACTACAGTTTTGTCAGTGTAAAAACCTGACATTTGTTTTAAAACTTACTGATACTGCACTGGAATTTTCTTAAATACTGGATGCAAGCTTGCTACGCTTTTACTGTAAGCTTCATGGAAGCTTATTTACTGAAGCTGAATATTTACTACAGTTTTGTCAGTGTAAAAACCTGCCATTTATTTGAAAACTTCTTGATACTTTACTGGAACTTTTATTAAATAATGGATGCAAACTTGCTACGTTTTTACTGTAAGCTTTTGAAAGATTATTTACTGAAACTGAATATTTACTACAGTTTTGTCAGTGTAAAAACCTGACATTTGTTTTAAAACTTACTGATACTGCACTGGAATTTTCTTAAATAATGGATGCAAGCTTGCTACGCTTTTACTGTATGCTTCATGGAAGCTTATTTACTGAAACTAAATATTTACTACAGTTTTGTCAGTGTAAAAACATGATATTTATTTGAAAACTTCTGATACTTCACTGAAAATTCGCTAAAAAAATGAATGCAATAGACGCTCACTTGCCACACCTTCACAGTAAATTTCATGAAAGTGTATTTACTGAAAGTGAATATTGACTACAGTTTTGTAAATGAAAAAACCTGAAATTTGTTGCAAATTTGTTGATACTTTACTCGAAATTTGCTAAAATTGACTTAAGGGAACTGAGAATTTGCTCGACGGAGTATTTTAAAGTTGCAAAGCTTTTGTCGCAAAATTTATTAATAGTTTCTATAATTTGTCTACAAAAATACTGGAAACTCATTTAAAAGATTCGTGCAACAATATAGCTACGAATTGGCTAAAAATTGTATTTTACCAACAGTTCTGCAGTCGCTCTAAAAGATCTCTCAAAATTATTAAATGTTTTGCGGCAAAGATTCTAAATATTTGCTACACAAACTGAAAATGTAGTACTGGAAAATTACTGAAACGGAACTAAAAGGTGCTGCAATTGTCACAAAATCTCACAGTTTTTTCAATGTTTTACTATCAATTAGGGATTGTCAAACCATATAGTCAGACAAGTCACATGTATCTTCGCCTTTTTCCATGTCAGAATTTTGGTGTTATTTATAAACTTTATTTTTAAAATATACGGTAAGGTCAATTTGTCTCCTGAAATAGTTTTCTAAAGCCATTAAAATCCTGAATAAATTACAACTTTTCTGTTAGTTCAGAGACGAACGGTTCGATTAGCTTAGCCATTAAATCGTTTAGTAGTAAACTTAATTTTTTAGTGTTAATGTATTCATTGTTTGTCGCGATGATTGAACTAAATTTTCCTCAAACGTTGTATAATTTAATCATTGTAGGTTTGACGAAATACCTAAAAAACGCCAGTAGTTTTAGAAATTGAAAGTATAGATTTGTGTTTGTTTATAATGGAGTTGTTGTCATATTCTATTTTTTAGGTACTCAATTTTGCAACTCGACAGAGCATAATGATTCCGGATGTAGAGCTGATTAATGTTATTTTAAATAATAAACCATTTAACTTTACGCCAGAGAAGAATGAGTTTGAGAAATGCTATTTTATACTTTAACTCAGAACTGCATACAAAGATAAAAAGCTGAAAGTTTGCCTACTGTATTGTCACAATCATTTTTTGCGTATTCGTCACATATTTGAAACTTAAGAAATTTATCAGTCGGGTTGCAATTTTCTGCTATTTGTCCACAGTTATAGTAGCCGTGTATTTTCATTTTGAAGCAAAATGTTCTCTGGCCGCCCAAAATCCGAGGTAGGTTCTCGGTCGCGATTAGTTCTATCCGTTTCTTTTTTTTTTTTGTTCTTCTGTGTATTTTTCTGCTATGTTTTGTCGCCATTTAACTTTCCTTCTGTTTTTCGAACACCGAAAGTCGCCAGCAAAGGAATAGTCCGTGGTCGTTCGAAATAGCAGCACGCGCCGATAAGAAAAGAATAGGTTATATGCAGCTTCGGAATTTCCATGTTACAACTAGCTCACAGTAAGGCCGTACAGATTAGATTTTTCAATATGAGTACCTTACAATGCGCCTTGCGCGCTTCCAAGGGAAATTCCTAGGTTTGTCAAATTGCGCCCATTGAAGAAAATTATTCGAAGCGGGCCTCGAGTGTGGGATTATTATAAATGGAATTCGAACGCCAGTCGGTTTTCTATTAAATTTTACATTTATGTTAACGTTACTTTTGAAGTCGTAATGTAGCTAAAAATTAGTTGCAAAGACGGCTAACGTCCTAGATTTGTAGAAAATTCACTGAAAAAAGTCTGATTATTTCTTGGAAATTGTGTTATAACTTATTCAAACATTTACTGCTTTTTGCCAGTAAATTATATTAGAACCTTGCTAAGTATCCGTGGCGAATATTTTGAAAGTGTGTTGCTTGTTTTCTGAATATTTGCTACTAACGTACTAAAAATACGATATCAATTTATTGAAACATTTCTGTAAAGTTAAAGTTATTGTTATTTTATTATAAATTTTATAGAAATGTGCTGCTAGGTTCATGAAGGCTTTTTGGAAATTTACAAGAAATTGCGCCCAAATACTTGGAAAATGTATTAAATTGTTAGAGTCTAGTATGGGCTGTTGCCGCGGCTAGACGTATTGTAGCGTGCAGCGTGCAGTATTGTGAAGTTACAATCTCATTGTAATTCTATAAATCGTAAACCATTATACATTAATTGTTAATCATGGCCGGCGGCGAGTATAATCTGCGTGGTGGTAGTCGAACACAATCACAATCCGACGATGGAAAAGATAGCGAAGATAAGTTGGTGCAACGCGTTGTAGAGAAGGTCCTTCTGTCTGGCACATTTATGGACTCGTTTTTATCTAAAATCCAGGAACTTATGGACAAGAAATTCGCTGAACATAATGACAGGATATGTGCAGTTGAAGAAAAAACGCAAGTATTTTCAAAAACTCTTAATAACCATGAATTGAAAATTGATAGACTCGAGCAGTATTCCCGGCGGAATAATCTAAGGATCTTCGGAATCGAAGAGGCCGTAAATGAAAACAGCGATGAAGTCTTAATCAAGTTTTTTCTGGACCACCTTGGTATTGAGGTGCCTAAAACCGCCATAGATCGAAGTCATCGAGTGAAGGGAAGAAAACAAGGGCAGCCCAATCCGCTTATACTTAAATTCACTTCTTATAATGTCCGGCAGCAGGTTTTAGATCGAAATCAAAGCTGAAAGGTTCTAAATTTTCCATTAAGGAGGATTTAACATATGCAAGACTGAACACCCTCCGGGCCGCTTATCAGAAACATGGAACAAGAAACGTATGGACTTGGGATGGTCTAATCGTTATCAAACACCTTGGCAGAAATATTTAAAATTGAAAGTGACGCTGAATTATCTACACTACCAGTTGAGTGAGATATATTTTTCAATTGTTAGATAATTATACTGCTCACTGCTGCTACTTTGTTTACGATAATTCTTTGTTATTTGTTATTATTAATTTAGATTTCTTTCATATTTAATTTACCCTATTTTTTGAAAATTATTACAGTATGTTGTTGAGCTAGATGAACTTGTCTTTAAACTGTGCACACTTAAATGTAAGATCTTTAACTGCAAACTTTTTGAATTTTAGAGAGCTGGTTTTACAACAAAAATTTTGATGTAATTGGCGTCACCGAAACCTGGTTGAAAAAGAATCATTCTTCAGACTCGGTAGCTATACATGGTTATCATTTTATACGACAAGACCGTGAAGCAATAGGAGGTGGAGTTGGTATTTATGTAAGGTCTACAATTAAATTTCATGTGCTGCAGACGAGTCGCATGATCGAGCAGCTTTGGTTAACTGTGAGTATTGGTAAACAACAATTTGCTGTAGGAGTTGTCTACAAGCCTCCTAATTATTATTATGCTAACTTCCTGGATGTTTTTGACACTACTTTATCTATCATTATACCCACACATGATGAACTATTCTGTCTAGGCGATTTTAATATAAACTTACTAAATTTTGACTTCGTGTGATTCTAAAGCTTTATATAATATCCTAGACAGAACTGGTCTGTATCAAGTCATCAACGAACCTACGCGTACTTCTGCCACAAATGCAACTCTTTTGGATCTTATTTTATGTAGAATAATGACCTGATTATCAACTCTGGAACTGAGAATGCCGACGAAGTTGCGGACCATGACTTATTTTTTGTAAAAACCAAGTTAATACGCCTGTAAGTAAACCTCGTGTAATATCCTATTGAGATTTCAAAGATTTTGACTATGATTCGTTAATCAGCACTTACGTTCAATTCCTTGGAACAATATATATTCTCTTGATAATATAGACGATAAATTGAACTTTTTTAACACTAGTTTGACTCTCATATTTAATTTGTTTGCACCTGTTGTCACGTCTAGAATTACCAAATCTCCTGCTCCCTGGCTTACTTACAACATCAAATGTATGATGTCCGAGCGTGATAATGCATTATGCCGTTTTAAAACGAACTAAAGCCCCCACAACACTGGAATTTCTATAAACAAATGCGGAATTAGTCACTACTGCCATACGCAGAGAAAAAAAAGTCTTTTATGAAAAGCGTTTTCGCAGTGCTGATTCAAAGTTCATATGGAAGCAACTTAAACAGTTAAATATAACTAAAAATAAAAACCAATTACTGTTACCCCAGCATTGGCAGATCCAGAAAAAATCAATAACTTCTTATTGAATCTACTCCAAATATCGTTTCTAATAATCAGAACTTGTTGAATTTCTACAATACTAATATTAAGCAATCTGTTAATTCAATACTCGAATTTCAGCCTGTCGATGAAGTTGTAATTTTAAAAATCATTACTTCCATTAAAACTCGTGCTACAGGTGTTGACCAGATTGATATACAAATGATCAAACTAGTTCTACCGTACTTACTTCCTCATATCACTCATATAATAAATTTTTGTTTAGTTAATTCAGTTTTTCGAGATCTGTGGCGCATGTCTTATGTGACTCCTATTCCTAAAATTTCTACACCTAATAATTTTAAAGATCTGCGCCCTATCAGTATTCCTGCCCACTATGTCAAAAATCTTTGAAAAAGTTGTTGCAACACAACTAAAGTTCACTTACACAGTAATAGCATTTTACCTGATATGCAGTCCGGTTTTAGATCAGGTTACAGTTGTTGCACAGCGTTACTTAAAGTAGCTGATGATGTGTTTGAGTCTACTGATAGGGGTCAACTCACACTGTTAGTGCTTTTGGATTATTCTAGGCCTTTGATACTTTAAGCCATAAAATTCTCTCGCTATATTGCATTTTACTGGTTTAAGTGATAGTTCAATTGCACTACTCGCTAATTACTTGAAGAACGCAAACAAGCAGTGAGATACGCAGGACAGGTTTCTAGCTTTCGTGATGTAATTGCTGGAGTACCACAGGGTTCCATCCTTGGCCCTTGTTGTACATTATTTATACATCTAATCTTCCTTCTGTTCTACAATCATGCTCATATCATCTTTATGCCGATGATACGCAGATATATCATTCATTTAATCTTAGTAATGTACATCTAGCCTGTGAACTTGTAAATAAAGACCTTGAAGCTATATTTCATATCTCTGCGGAACATTGTCTACAAATAAATGCTTCCAAATCTGCTGTCATATTATTAGGAAGGCGTAGTGACATTGCTCGGGTATCTGCAGAAATTAATATCAAAATTCAAGACAATCGCCTGTCCCTATCTAAAACTGTAAAAGTTTAGGCATTCTTGTAGATCAGGAATTTCGGTTTGAATCGTCATGTGTCAAAATGCATCCAGGCAGCTTACGCAAGTTTAAAACTCATTTTTCAAAATAGGCATTTGTTAGCCAAAAGTTAAAGGTTAATTTATGTGAAACTCTTGTATTGTCGAAATTTAACTATTGCGATGTACTTTATGGTCCTTGTTTGTACTTTGTTGATTCCGCAAAGATCCAACCTTTACAAAATGCATGTTGCGATTAATTTTTGGTGTCAGAAAATACGAACGTATTTCATACAAATTAAAAGAGGTTAATTGGCTAAATATGAGCCAACGTGGGCTATTTCATGCGACGTGTTTGTACCACAGGATTATTTTAAGTTGTTGTCCGCCTTATTTATACAACAAACTAAGCTTCCGTACAGACGTTCATAATTTAAATCTACGTCATAAGGGGCTTTTAACACCTCCTATTCGCTCAACAGAAATGTTTAAGAGGTCGTTTTCTTTTAATATTGTAAGCATTTATAATACACTTCCTTATGATTTAAAATCTTTATCGCCGAAAATATTTAAAACAAGTTTAAAGAATATATTATTATCTGGAAATCTTCATTTACAGCTCATTTCTAATTTTTAATTTGTAATTTTAGTTATTTACTCACTGTTAATAATAATTCTTACTATTATATTAATTGCAGTAACCTCTGCACCCTGGAGAGTTCATCTGGCTCGTCAACAGTACCATACTGGCTCAATTTTTCTTTTTCTTTATTTATGTAATTAATAGGCACAGGGTTGGGTGGAAGAGCAACATCTGCCGTGCGCTCCATGCTGAACTCCGCCCTGTTGCTGCATATTTACTGTAGATAAGATATTTTATTGTAAATAGTTCAATAAAGACATTATTATTATTATTATTATTATTATAAAAGGTCTATTCTTTATGAAAAACAATACAAAAAATGTTCTAGAAGCTTCTCGAAAATGAATGAAAATTTTTTGACAGTTCAGTTACTAAAAAATGTGATGCAACTGTTAAAATATTTTTACCGCGTTAGAAATTATGAATATTAGCCGTAAACTTACCAAAACCTGCTGGGAATTAACTGAAACTGAACTGCTAAACCGTAATCCTGATTATTTTACCACACCATGAATACTAGAACGCCAGAAAGAAGTTTTAAAGACGGAAAACCTTATTTTTAAGATATACTACAAAATAGATTTTTTTAAATAAAAAGTGGGATCGCCGAAATCTGGACGTTTGGTTTATGTTAGTAATTCAAATTAAGTTATATACAAAGATCATTAAAATTGCATTGCAATTTTTTATATTCTAACTTGGTTTCTTTTAAATACCTACTTTTATAAGGGTCTTCTAATCATTCAAGCAATCAAAATCATGTTCGGTGGCAAAGTTAACCTTCCTCCTACGGGTTGTAAAAACACGTTTTCAATGACCGCGTTCAAGTTCATAGTAGTAAAAAATGATCAAGGTTCATCAGACTGTTTAAAGTCTAGGACCAGCAGTTTTTACTCGGTTTTTCATATATTAGTCAGGGATTTTTCTACGCACTTCTAAACCTTCCTGTTTTCATAAGAAGCACAACTATTACTGAATAAATTAAAGGCCTATTGAAAAGATAAAAACAGAAAGCGCAGCTTACCCAATAACGATTCAAAATATTTCACATTTGTAAAAATTGGGGATATTAATCCCTTTCATTATGAGATACTACTGTTACTGTTAATTTCCATTTCTTCTTTCGGCAAAGAAAAATACAATTCACATACTGATTAGAGTATATGACAGACAAATTAATTATGCGTATAATTTCAGGCATTATCGAAATCGAGTAATTCAAATAAGTTAGTTTCACGGTTGCACGAGAAACCCGTAAAAAATAAGAACACGCGGATCGAGTATGTAACAGGTTTCATATTGCAGTCAAACGGAAATGTTTGCTGTTGTTTACTATAAGTAAACAAGTAAGTCATTCAACCAAAGCGCATGAAAAATTAAACGTAGCCTATTAAGTTGCACTGAAACTCGAAAATTTCCACGCTAAGATATTTACCTATAAACCGGCATTAATAACTCAGTAACGGTTTAAAAATTGCATAAGCCAAGTAGAAATTGTTTACGGTATAAATCCCGAAAAATGGCCAAGGAAAATTCCCAAGTTGCAAACCGATCGTTGAAAGTGGAATCCGCCTTTCTGGTTACTTAATATACATTATGCACTTTCACGAGTGAATATTTTTTAAAATTATACCACAAATGCCCAAGCAAGGTATAGTTCGAAGTACCGCTGTTTATCAAATGCCTCTGTGCAAAACCAGCCACAACTGAAGAAGGCTTTGTATCTCTTATTAGTATATTTTTTGTAATATTCGAGCAAGCTATATTTATGTGAACGTGGTTGGTCTGGTATTCCTAGCGTTTGGTAGTTTTCCTTGGTTGTGTATTTATGTCAGTGCATTAACCGACAGCGATACTTCTTAAAGCTAGTTTCTTGCAGTGTGAAGTGATGAACCACACAAATAATCACAGTAAAACTTTTTTGGCCTTAGCTGTTCCTTTTTGTTTCAATATTACAACATACTGCTCGTTTGCAATTCATTTAGCTGTTTTATGAACTAAACTGAAAATGTATCCGGCATGTGAATCTAACTAATTTATTGCATCCTCACTCGTTTCCATTAAAAGGTTCATCTACCCGCTGTTCCAATTTCTTTTCCTGCTGCAAAATTTTCCACGACATTATTAGGCAGAAACCAATTCCACACAGAGAAATATTCTTTTTTCGAGCAATGAAGCATCCTGATGTTTAAACAAAAACTATCCTTGGCCCAAACAACATTTACAAAAATTTTCCCAGCGGTTAGCATAAAAATTTATTCGACATTTTCCCATTTTGCTTAATTTCGCAATCGATTCCGTGTGGATCAGTAAGATTGAACGAGAGGAAAATAAGGCACTAAGGGTTCTCTGTGTATATTTGGCATTTTGAAAGTTTCTTTTTTCTGTAGGTACAGACAATAATTTTTAGCTATTTCTTCTTTTAAAGGCTTTCTGCTACCCTGATTCGACACATCGTTGTAATTAAAAAGAATAACTGTGTTATTAAAACATAATATTTTTTTATTTAACGTAGTTGATGCTTATTTCTGGCAGTAATGCACGCATTCATGGTATAAAACAACTAAAAGTAGGTTTATGTTATTAAGAATTTGTTTAAAGGTGTTTTGCCAGTCTAACGAATTTAAAATATTCTATTTTTATTTACGGCATTAGAAGCTTAATTCTGGCTTAGACTCGCACATTTGTAACATAAAACGACTACAGTATGTCATTGAAAAATAATTGTTACAGGTTTTTTGCCAGCCTGATTTGACACGTCGGCGTCGTGTCGTTGTAAATAAACAACAATAGATGCTTTTACAATATTTTCCTTTATTTACGCTTATACTTTGTAGATGGTCAATGCTAGTCTAAATGCACGCATTCGTGGTATAGAACGACTAGAAGTATTTTATAAAGAAGAAACTTTTAAAGGTTTTTCGCCAGTCTGGACCAACACTTCCTTGCAACAAAATAGCTATAAATTAATTGTTTCTTATCTTTTACTGTATCGTGGACCTACACTTTTATAGTATAAAGCGACTAAAGTAATGCCATTAAAATGTAGAATTGTAGAAGGTTTTTGCCAGTCTTGAACCACACGTCCTTGCAGCGAAACAAGAAGTACTAAAAAATTTCGTATTAGAAAACGACAAAAATTATGTTATTATCTATTAATTTGTGTTTATTTTTCTGAGATGTTTTTGTCATTATGATCTAATACGTGGTCGTAGTTAAACAACGATAAATGTTTAAACAATATACTTATTTATCGTTTTAGAAGCGTATTGATGGCTTGCGCTTACATCTTTGTACTATAAAACGACTAAAGTATAAGCCATTGATAATTAATTGTTATTTATTCTTCCTTTTACAGAATTTTTTTGCAAGTCAGTAAATGTATTTATAATATTTGTCTATATGTAGTTTCACAGGCTCATGCTGACTTGTTATCACATTCCAGTATAAGACGACTAAAAGCAGGTAATTGAGAATTCATTTTTAATTATTTTTCCTTTTAAAAGTTTTTTTGCCAGACTGTTTCATGTAGCTATGACTGCATTATAAAGTAGCGTTTATAGCATAGTTGCGCGGTCATTACATACTTTATTTTACTAGTACTATAAAGAGTACGGTCGTAAAACTCTGTCATAAACAGTACTATATCCATCAAGGCATTCTAATGTCAACTTTTTTCTTCAAATCTATAAACTCAATTTGTTTCCCAGTTTAGAAATCGAATATAAAGCTTTGTATGAACTTGCACATAATCTGAATTTATTCACTCGTCCTTTTTATCGACCTCGCCCGCAAAGCTCCCTTGGTTATAAATTAGACTCGTCTAATAAAACCATACATCATGTACTTGTTTCGTATAAATAGCTATTATTTGTTTTTATCGTATTACAGGATTAATGCTGGCCTGAATGCGCATTGCACATATTTGTAATAAAAAAGTAGTAAAATTGTAGCTATAAAGTTTTTTCGTAGAAGTATTACTTGTTCTTACGTGGATATTTGCCAATATTGATGAACAGAGCAATAAAATCAATGATGACTTCATATTTCTTGGCCATATTTATTTCTTTAGTTTATGTTTAATTATATGAGTAAAAGTCAATGATATTACCTACATAACAATAAATACTTTGAAGGGTTGCGTGCTAGTTTGTGTGCACACACCGCTAACAGCAACGAATATTAGCACTACATATTAAACGATTGTTTTGGCTCTTTATTTCTTTCTGAGGTTTCTTACTATGCCAAATGCAGAGATTATAAATATTGAAAGACTCTAAATGCTCAATTGAATGTTCGCCTTTGTTTATCTACAGCTGTAGGTGTTTCTTCAGTGTAAATACACAGATTAATAATAATAAAAAACAAGAAATATTGTGTTCAATATTAAACACTTTGAAACTTTGTTCGCATTACACAGAATATACAGTGACTTACATAAATTTGGACACGTATGGAAAACGTTTTTATAATTTATTTATCGGAAAATTCTATTCTTGATAAAAGTCCCCACACTGTCTGAAACTTAAAATGCGCTTGGCAAAAATTTTTTTTTATTCGTATACGGTGCTGGTTTGAAAGTATGAAAATCGAGCAAGAATAAAGTATCCTTATTATTCAGAATATATACGAAAAGGAATTTGGAAAAGTTGTTTAAAATTGAAAGGAGGTGTCAAATGTCTACTTCGAGTAAATATAGTTTCTTCTATTTTTCTTACCACTTTGATTACGAAAAATGAGATGCTTCCAAGTTAATTTATTATCGGAGGCGATAAAGATGCACTGCGAAGCTTGAGTTTTGCTCACTTAGCAACCAGAAAATACATTAGTCGAAGTTAGTCCTACCAATTTTCATTTTTGTGTCCAATGCAAAAAATACAAGTATATTAAAAAATTGTAATCACAAGCTGTTTAACCATCAATTCAGAACAATATAATTTTTAATTAAAATTTTCTATAAAATATTCAGAAATGAAAAACATAAAACATACAAAATAATAATTAAGAAGGAACTTCAACAGTTTCAATCTGTGTTTCCCCACCCCTTTTCTAAATATTTTCTATGTGCAAACTAATGTTTGTCCATGAATTAGGCAATTGTGTGAAGTTTTACGGAAATTTATTAAAACGCAAAACTAGTTCATAATATGTAATATATAAACTATATTTATGCAACTATTAGCATTGGTGTTATATCACTAGGTCAAGTTGTAATATATTGTTTGCGAGCCAGGAATTTGGAATTTTTCCAAGCGATTTTGTTTTGCACTTACTACAGGAAAGCTTCTAGGTCGCATAGTAGCAAAAGCACGATACAGATAATCTATATATAAGCTTTGTACTGTAATTTGATTCTTTAATACATTCTCTATCATTGAGGTACATTCATTTGTGAATTGACGCAGGCTACAAATGTCTTAAGTGATAGTTAGGCCTGGCTGCTCCATTCACATCTTTTCCTATAACCTTTTCATTCTTTCACCAAGTTTCAACCCCTTTAGTAACATAATGTGGTGTTATAACTCTACAATTTAATTTGTAAAGTGCTTCCTGAACAAGTGCAAGAAATAACGAAGACTTTCATGCTTTAGCTGTGCAGAATTTACTACCACTACGAAGCTAGAAGAATCGAAGGAATTACACAAATCGTAGGTTGTACAAATTTACGGCAGAGACTTCAGAGATGCTATACGATTTAAGTTAATAAGCATAATTATGTTGCATTAATAAGATATGTTTACCACTAATTTCGATTAACCTAAATTTATGGTTGCTAGGTTAGCCAATTGCAAGTTCGGTAGTATATCCGTATTGTAATCGTCAATACGTTAACTTTAAAGTATATAATTTTCAAAGATTAGTAATTTATTTTTCAGATTAGGTGAACTGCGATTTCATTTTTGACAACTCCTTTCAATTGTAAACAGATTTTCCGTGTATTTTCAATAATATGGTACTTTATTCTTCGGCGGTTTCATATTTTCGGACCTCCCTCGTATACGAAAGGAGACATTAACATTGTGGCAAATGTATTTTTTATCAAGAATAACATTTTCTGATAAATATATATATTAATTTATGCCGGTAACTGTATATCTAAATTCAGATCTATCTTTATCGCCTGACCATTTGAAAACTTCAAGTGGTACCTGTTCGGCAACAGTTTTTATTTAGAATCATGTTTGAGAACCTGGGTTTTTATTCTATTAATATCCATTCCCATTGAACATTTATAATTATTCGTCTGCAGAAACTACAAAAACTTGAAACTTGTTAACTTGTTCTTATGCAGGTATTTTGCAGTGTGAATGTACCTATCAGTAAAATCGATGACACCATTAAACGTTTGTTTATGGGTATTTTATTTAAGCTAAGGCTGCCAATGCGGGACGGTCCCGCAATAGCAGTGCTAGTCCCACACTCAAATACTGCGTTAAAAACGTCCCGCAAAACGTCAAATGCGTCCCGCTAGTCCCGCATTTCTTATCTCGAATGCTTACGAAACTTCGGCCCTGCGGGCCTCCCAAACTCCATTCTCGATCTGAAAAGTGTAACTTACCATTCATGGTACGTAATACACTATTCAAAGTAATAGTAAAGGAGAGTATTTTTTTTTCCAATATCTAGTTATAAAGCTGTATTTTATCTACGAAAATCTCTATAATTAAGTAACATTTTAACGATGAGTGTGGATAAAATGCGACTTTATTCACTAGTGAATATAATAGTCCATAATCCATAGCAACTAGCAAAATAAATAAGTGCTACCGCGGTAACTAGTACAAAAACAAGCAACATGATACTTTTTTGAAATTATTTATCCAATTCCAAACTTTATATAACTAAATTTAGGTATTGGAAAAAAATAGATATGCCACACGTGAATAAAGAGATTTTATCCGCAAACGTCATAAAAGTGACAGCTTATGTGTCTTTATTGACAAGGTAAAAGTGTCACTTTATCGGATTAAGCAGAAAAATAGCAACTTTTCCGTACTTTATGTGCTTAATCACATAAAATACAAAACTCAAACATTTCAGCGAAATGGTTACATCGTAACCACGGAAAAATTGTATTAGGTATTAGATTATTTTATTCATTTACTTGCTAATAATTAGTGTTACGCTTTATCAATTTTTAATTTATCGGAATATGTTTGCGGGTAAAATAGTAAATGTCATTCGGAGTAAAAGTGACTTTATGTGGTTTAGCTGAATTATTTGCCTCACTAACGTTCGGCTGAAAAAACTTCAGCTTCGTCCCATAAAGTATCACTTTTACTCTTAATAACATAATCTACTATTATCAATTCCGGGAAATTATCTCACTTGACTTTGCCTCGTGAGCTAAAGTTTTCCCCTTATGGATAAAATGCCTCTTTATTAACTAGTAGCATACATAACTATTATTATATATCTTTACTAGCTGTTACCCGCGACTTCGTTCGCGCGAGGTTCGTTATTTGTGTATTAAATAATGACTAATTATTTTCTGTCATCCCATCCTATTCCATCTTATCCCCGTCCCTGTCCCCATTCCTTTCTCCGTGCCCGTCACCGTACCGTCCCATCCCGTCCCGCCCCGTCTCGTCCCCTTCCCTTCCATCCCATCGCTTCCCCTCCCTTTCCGTCCCCTCCCGTTCCCTCCCACCCCTGCCCGTCTCTTCCCGTCCCGTCCCGTCTCTTCCCGTCCAGTCCCTTCCTTTCCCGTCCAGTCCCGTCCCGTTCAGTCCCGTCCCATCCCGTCCCTTCCCGTCCCGTCCCGCCCCCCTTCCATCCCACCCCTTCCCTTTCCGCCCCGTTCCGTCCCGCCCCCTCCCCTCTCGTCTCTTCCCGTCCCGTCCCGTCCCGGTCCCTCTCCTTCCATTCCGTCCCTTCCCTTCCCTTCCCTTTCCGTCCCGTTCACTCCCGTCCCGTCCCATCCCGTCCCTTCCCTTACCCTTTTTCCCCCTTCCCTTCCCTTCCCTTTCCGTCCCGTCCCATCTCGTCCCGTCCCGTCCCTTCCCGTCCGGTCCAGTCCAGTCCAGTCCCGTCCCGTCCCATTCCGTCCCTTCCCTTTCAGTCACGTCCCGTCGAGGCTAGTCCCGTCCCGTCCCGTCCCTGCCAGTCCCGTCCCGTCCCATCCCGTCCCGCCCCATCCCGTCCTGTCCCTTCCCCTATGTTATGGCCACCGTCTTGGACTTAAAAATAAATGCCATTTTCGCAATCAACGTCCCAAAAAACCTCAATAACGGCACCCATATCGTAGTTTAGGCTTATTTACTCCATTTTACCCTCTAAGGGGTTGATTTTCGGAAAATCACGAAATACGTGTTTGCTTATTTGTTTTTAGGAGTACTCCTACGAAGTTTGAAGTCGAAATGTCTATTATTTCTCCATACAAAATTGGAACCCCCATTTTACCCATTTAGGCGTTGAATTTCGAAATATCCTTCCTTATTCCTTGTATACATCATAAAGGGAACCTCTGTGCAAAATTTCAGCCTTCTAGGTCCAAGCGTTTGGGCTGGGCGTTGATGAGTGAGTGAGTGAGTCAGGACTTTCAGTTTTTATTGTCCCCCCCCCCCCCCCCCCCCCCCCCCCGCTCAGACTAACCATGTCCCACATTGAGGCTTTTAGTAGTTGGCAGCCTTAATTTAAGCGCTTTTGCTATTGGTTGGAATGAGGTATGTGCTATTGTTAATATATTTGTAAATACCCTTTGAAAGTTTTCGCACCAGCTTTATGTTTTTTCATAAAAGCTTTTACCAGTTTTTGTCAGCCTCAACGTATAGGTAAAATATAAAACTACTAGAAGACATCTAATCACAGGCATCAATGCATGTACTCCTTTGGGAGAAAAAGTCCTCGCTCCTATAAGGAGGGAGGTGTGGCAAGACGTACATATACAGGGTGTTATGAAAATTAGTGCAAATATTTTAACCCGTAATAGAACTTGCTAAACTGAACAATTTCTCTATTTACCATTTTTTTCTAAAACGCCCTCAAAACTGAGTTAGAATTTAAAACAATTTTACTCCAAAAATGCTTACCCGCCGGAATAATATTTTTTCTACTCACTGTAGAGAAAGTCGGCTTTTGCGCCTAGTTTTAGGAAACAAAAATGTTAATTTCCAACCAGCGGGAGCCAATTTTTATTAACTCACGGCGGGAGCCAATATTTTTTGTACCCGCATTTGTGTTTACGTCACCATGGATATCACACCAAAGCTTTACAACCTTATGCTGATTTGGAAATTAGACAAAATGTCACTACAGAAATCTAGAGTTACTATAATGATTTTCTAAAGCAAAATTATTGTAATTTAGCGCAATAGAACATGCGTTCGAAGAACAAATCATATATTATATATCACTGGAGCAAAAGTTTATTTCCTCCCTTGTGTGTTTAATGTCCTCCGCTACCACGTCGGGCATTAAATTCACACGCGGGAGGAAATGAATATCTTTGCTCCCTAGATATATAAATAGCTATTAATTTAATGGCACAAAATTCAAAAACATTTCTTTGATATGCAAACCAACAAAAACTGAAAAGGTACTGATAAAACCTTTAGTTCACATCTGGTCACCAAAGTACTTTTTCAATTGAGGTAGGTAAGTTATTGACCGCATGTTTCTTGTGCAAGAACTTTTCAGTTTTAATATGCTTGTGTCGTTGACTTTTAACTTAGGTTTGCTCACCAAGCGGCTCGTCAAATTTAGGGGAGATAAATGATTGAAAAAAATATGCGATTCAATGAAAAACGATAAATGGAAAAGTTGTTCACTTGGGTGAGCTCTAATAATGGTTAAAATATTTGCACTTATTTTCATAACATCATGTCATAACATAGTTACTTGAATAAAATTTTTTGTAAATGTTGGACGTAAGATGAATTAAAGCATTTGCTGCAGATATTTCTTCTTTAAAGCTAAATTGTTTGTGGGATATTAATTCATATTTACTTAAAACGACAGTTCTTTTAATATCTTTTTAGCAGTATTCGCTAAACAGGAAATAAGAGATTTGGGGCGATAATTAAACATATTAATTTTCTCATTTTTTATACATTTGCATTGTCTAGGTCATAACCCACATGTGGCTTTCTAGATACGGTAACTCACTCCATGCCACTTTGATTGTGAATTTATACAGCTTCGAATACTTTTATGTTATTTTAGTATTTATTAAGTTGCTAAATATTAGTTTATGCCACGCCACTCGGCCCGATGGTTTCGAGGGTTCAACTTTTCTAGCGTTGCTTGTTTGTAATAAATAACTATTGCTTAGTTTTTACGTTTATAGCCACAAAACACAATTATCAAAAAGATGTTCCAAATGACCTGCTTCCATATCGTTGGTCTTGCTCGAATTGTTTGTTTAAATCGCTGGGCAAGATTGTTTACAGATGTTGCGTCCTCCAAATTTTGCAGTAACCCCAAATAACAAAGTCCAAAGGAGTTAAGTGGGAGTAAAATGCGGCGCTGCCCCATCTTGTATAAACCAAAGATATTCAATTTCTGATTTAAAGGCACATCGTCCAAGAGCACGGGCCAAGGGTTTAACAAAAAATCAAGGTATGCGGTACCTGTTAATCGTTGTTGCAAAACAACCAGTCCTAATAACCTGTTCCCTAAATTTTCCACCCAGGTATTCAAACTTGAGAATGTTTGGATTCAACAACTGCTTGGGATCATCGTTCTACTACATCGGCCATTTCAGCTTTTAAATACGAATATATTGTGATTGTGATTGTGGTAATTGACTCGCACTATGCATAATAACGTCGAAAACTAAGAATTAGATACTAATATCGTGTGTTCCCAAAAAAAGACTCATTTAGGGTAGGCTTTGGAAAGAAAGATAGAAAATCTAGTCATGTCTTAACTTAAGTGTGTAGATGAATGTCAGATTGCAATTTGTTTATGAACACATCTGTCACTGTGACAGGTAAAAGTTTACACTGCATTAGTTTAATTGTATCAAGCAAAAAAGAAAATAAGATGGCATGTACACAACAACATCGAGTGAAGTAATCATAACGGTCAATAAAAGTTGTATTTTTCAGATGGTACATAATAAGGGGACAGGTTAATTCACTTTTATAAAATTAAGTTTTACAACTAGTAGTTGTAAAGAATGTACAGGTATAGATCAAAGATGGATTAAAACGTTTCACAGAGCAATGATAAGAGTACAACTAAATCACTGTATCTCAATTAGTGTATTTAACCATTTCTAATATTCCTTATTCTCAAAAGAAAATCAAAGTTACGAATAACCATATCACGAATACTTATAGATCACTTAATCTCCCCGAACACAAATATCAGTGTGTCGCAAAAATGTTTTCCAATTTTATTACTACAGATTCTGTGTAAAGTAGGAAAACAGCTGCAACTAGGAAGTGATCAATTAAAGTCCCACTTTCAAATGCCAGATATGGCAGTAAATAAATAAAAGGAGACTCATTAAAATTACAATACATTTCGATCTCATCTTAAAAGTATACAAATTACGTGACACAAAAAGTTGTCGTTGACTCTGATTCGGTTACACGCCGACCGATATTTAACCTTCAGCGTTGTTTTTATAAATTTACTTGCGTAAAATAGTTGCGCTTGAACTTAAAAGAGTCGTCGAAACATTTTAACAAACATGAATGAGTTCTAGTTAAAGAATTTCCGCAATCGTTGGAATTAGAGATTTCGTTTTGGTTAAAAGGGATCCTAATTTGTGACAACTTTCTAGTTTTAAACATTTACTTTAATTGGCGCGTCCGCACGTTCAAATTGAAATAAACACAGGACCTAATGAATATTAAAGTGGCTTTAAAGTCGACCTTACGACTGAAGGTTTTTGTAGACAAGATGAAATCAAGGTTCGTTGTGTTATTTGTTATTTGACTAATAGTGAGCCAAGCAAGTCTGTTTCGAAATTTACTACTACATTTATAATGCAGACAGGTAAACGTTTCGCATGAATGGTGAGTCAATTTGTTACAAAACACAGTGACATTTAAAGCGCTTAACGAATGTTTGTATCCTAAAAAACCTGATATCCATAACCGCAACACTAGAAATAATTAAGCGCGGTAAAAACGACCATCACCAGGTTTTTACTCTAAAGAAAATGAAAAATATTGGATTTCGATTTGAATCACAATAGCCCTTGAAATATTCAATATTTTGTACTCTTTAACTGATTATTCAATACTATAATGAACGAACTAATGAAAATTGTTCAATTTGTCAGAAACGGCCAATCAAAATTGACTGTCATTGAAAACACCTAATGTCACAGTGTTTTCACGCGAGCTCGATTGGTTTCAATGATTTCAATTTATTGAGTAGCCTTTGACTGACATTTCACCAAAACGTCAAAGTCAAAGTTTGCAAATCAGCGTCGTTCTAAAAACTCATAATAATCGTGTTGGAAGCTCCAGTATTGAATTAATAGTGGAAAACGTTAAAAATGTGTGCTGTCAAACACGGTAAAAGTCATCTACCCATATTGTTGAATAATCTTTCCAAATACCACTCAAGGCAAATTTTTTTAAGAGAATTTTTTTCGTCAACATTGCAAATTGTTGCAAATTTCTCTCAAAAAAAAACTGTCACATTCCACTCGACCTGCAGTCTCGCGGAATTTTTAACCCACTTTTGGTTTCGAGAAATTAAAACGCAATAATTTGCATGTGAACAAACAAAATTCTCAAAAAAATTTCACCTTTTGTGGTATTACCCTTGATAAGTTCTTACATATATTGCAGACCAATCCAATTTGATTATTTTAAAATCACGTGGGTTAGTTTGACAAATTAGATCACACTTCAAGTGAAAACGACTCTAGGATGATTTTCAATCACCATGAAAACTACCTAATTAAAATTCAGTAGTATCCTGTGACAAGTTGGTGGCACTGTAAATATAAAATTCGAGGTTAGCAGGTTAGGTTTTGTGTCAGTCTGTGTCAAAACTGACGCAAAACCTAACCTGATAACCTAGAATTTGACATAGACTTACTGTGCCACCAACATATTATTATAATGAAGTGTCAAATTAATTTGCCAGAAAAATGGCTTCTCGTTCCGTAAAAATTATTAATTTATTTAAGAACTTATGTTTCCGATTTCACCGCAGCCAGTGATAAATCCTTATAATTTTGACAAATAATAGCCCTCAAGTGCGTCACCTTTAAAAAATAACCCTCGGCTTCGCCTCTGGTTATTTCTAAGCAACGCATTTTCGGGTTGTTATTTGTCAAAATTATTGCGGGGGATTATGACTGCCCTTGGTAAATTATAGCTGAAAATCGTACGACACTAATTAAAAAACAATACAAAAATTAATTTTAGTATGGTTTCCAAGCAAACAAAAAATGTTTTCATAATCGTTTTTAAGTTGACTAACTTAACTGAAATTGATAGGCAGGTTAGGCTTTGCGTCAGTTTTGACACAGACTGACGCAACACCTAACCTGCAGAATCTCGAATTTGACATAGACTTACAGTGCCACCAACATATTAACAACTTACTATGGATACATTTTTGATATCACTAGATATTTTATTTTCGAGTAAAATTTAAATTTTCTGGTTGAGTGGCAAATTTACTTGACAAATGTCTTAGCAAAACATTCTGACAGAAAACGTCAAAATTTAATCGGCTATTTTACTGGACTTGGGATATTACTGTTGAATATTGCCCTACATAATACATATCGACACAGGTAACAGCGTGAGACTATTAAATTGATCTTAGTTTCATTAGGGATAATTCAACTGCACAAGTGCCAAGTTTCATTCCTAATACTTCGAAGTTACAAAATCTTAATTTCTCGAAGCAATAGTAATTCAGTGCAGTGAAAATTACAAGATCTCATGCTGAACGTCGAGCTTTTTTGAACACAGTGTATATACAGGGCGTCCCTAAAGTATGCAAACATGGCCCAACTGCAGATTTCTGGGACCAAAATAAAACAATGTAACTCAACTGACCTATATCCAAAAGTATTTCGATAAGCCAATATTCTGCTTGTTACAAAGTAATTGTGCTTATAGAAATAGAACACACAGATCGATTTATGAGTGACTAGGTGACTACGCTATGATGTTTTGAAAACCGGTGTAATTTAGGTGTCTTGAGATAAAGTTAACCTCGACGCTACGCGTCTCGGTTAACTACTTAATCTCTCGACAGTAATGAAATACTTTCCACCTCGGTATGTAATATTCTATTTTCACTACCATTTCCTTGGACGCAACTCTAATCTTTGCAGTAGATATTCGAAATTAGAAGTTTGGTAATTAGAAAGGATTGCTACCGCAATTAAAAATTAGCTTTTTGTCACTTGTTTCTCCGAATACAAGACTACATTACATCTGCTTCCAAAGCATAACGTAGTCACTTAGATGTTCGTTTTCCTCGCCTAAATCGTAACAGAGGTTAAAAATGATAAAGACCCAGAAAACTTACTAAGCAGACGACAATTGTTAAGAGTTGTCGGCTGTGCTAATAAAGGGTTACTGTCTGATCTGTGTCGTGACACACATGTTTCATCCATTAGTATCCCACCGGTAATAACCAAAACAATCGAAGTCGATCCAAGCGTTGCATTTTTATAAGCAAAAAAATTTTTTAAAGAACTTTGAAGCAGAATATTGGCTAACGAAACACATTTGGATGTAGGAGAGCTGACCTAAAGCGTTTTACTTTAAGCCCAGGTCTGTGAGTAAGCCATGAATATACTTTAGGGACACCCTATATACAGTGTGTCCCAGATCGAGTGGGATTGCATGGGTAACTTTCTTATCATTGAAGATGGAGATTTGGTTAAATTTATCTTCAATGATAAGAAAGTTACCCATGCAATCCCACTCGATCTGTATATAGTGTCATATTTAGACACATTGATTTTTATAAATTTATCAGATTGTATTCTTGATAAAAGTCCTTGAATCTTCTCAAACTAAAAACGTACCAAAATTGAATATCTCTTTTAGTATACGGGGGAGACTCAAAAATATGAAAATGGTCGAAGAATGAAGTACCCTTATTTTTTATATATACAAGAATGTTACTTAAAAAGCTGTCTATAATTAAAATAAAATATCAAATATGAAGTCACAGCCCTTGCTGAAAAAAAATTCTTCTCGCTCTATGTACTACGAAAAATTAGATACTTCAAAGTTCAAGGTTAATTTATTATTGAATACAATAAGGATGTACTGTCAAATTTAAGTTTCACTCACTTAGCAATCAGAAAATTACGTTAATCGAAGTTAGTGTTAAAAATCAATTGTTTTTCGTGTCTAAAGTAAAAAACACAGTTATTTCGAATATAATAACAAACGATCGACAACAATTCAAAGCAATTATACTTTTTAATGGAGATGTAAGAAATATTTAGGCATCAGCACGCCTGTAGCCAGAAACTAATTTTAGGGAGTTTTCATAGGATTTCAGACGGGTCAAATATGTTTTTCATTAAAAAGGTTGAACAATTGATCCCTTCCAACAAAAATTCTTTGTCCAGACTACAGACAGAAGGCGTTTACCAGCTCCAGTACGTGTGGTAAATCTTACATCGGACAAACGAGAAGAAGCATCCAATGTAGAATAAAAGAACACCAGAGCCGCAGAATATTACGACTTCGTGAACATAATAGACCAAAACAAAACTCCCGTGTTACTTGGGAATCGCTAGAATTTCAATCGAGAAAACGATTACTGCCTAAGAAACACGTATAAGGTAGCTCTGCAAAACCAATCCAACCATAAACAAGTTTCACGCCAGCAACCAAGCGGAAAAACGACAAGTTCCAATAACATACAAGATTTACATGAGCAGCCAACCATACCGACTCCTCGGTATATAACCAGGAGCAGAAGGTACCTACATCAGTCTTTAGAATATTTCTGAAGAAGCTGACAGCATGAGCAGCGAAACGTCAACATAATTTGCACTACTTATAGTATTATACAGTGTGGAAATTAAGTAACGCATACATTCGGTAACTCCGTTAACGTTCGTTCCCGGGGAAAAATGTCAAAGGGGTATAGCGATTCAAATTGCAACGATATGTTAAAATAATTTTTAGATTTTTATATCATCTTTTTATATGAGAACCTATATTTTTTCTCATCTATTTCGGTTTGCACGGTATACAATTTTGAATAGGTTGCATTAGAAAATAATTGGCAAAATAACCTTAAACTTCATATAGTAACGATAGGCACTTGGGCTTAAAGCAAAAACCAATGATTGTATATTTATTTTTATGTTGGAATTATTGTCAATGTCAAAAAGTAATCACTACTACGTTTCGTGTTTCAAACCCAGGTAACTAGAATTACTCTGTTAATTTCATTCATCTTTACTATATGAGCTTTAAGGCCATTTTTCTAATTTTTTTCCAATGTAACCTTTTAAAAATTTTATACCGTTAAAACAAATTACAACGGGCTACCGAAATAAATGAACAAAATAATACATTGTCGAAAAATTGATGACGTCAAACATTTAAAAAATCAGTAACGGACTTTACTCAGAACTTCCCTTGTAAGTGAACGTTGTGCCACTAAATATTTTTAAAAATCAAAGGAAATTAAAGGTAAAATATTGTCATGTTTCTATTACTACTGAAACAACAAAAGTAAACACTTGGTAATGCAAATTACATCAATTTTTAAATATTAAAAAAAAAACAATGCCGGCAGTCGCATTCGAACGTGTGCCATGAAGCATTCCTCGCGTCCTTGCATCGCAGCTGCCTTGAACAGAATGCATTTTTTAACCCTTCTTCTATTTTACAGCATTTACTCTGTATCTATTGGGTTCCATTTTCGTCAATGGTAAAGCCTGATCTATGTGCAAAATGTTACATTTACCTATTTCTCTTAAAGAAAAAAAATCTTTAAGACAGATAGACAGATAGACAGACAGACAGACGGAATTGAGAAAACCTGTTTTTTTGTAATTTAGGGACACTGAAACGTGTGAAAAATCTCGGGAGGTGATTTTTTGGCAATTACAAAAAATGATATAAACATCTAAAAATGACTTAAATATACTTCCTCAATTTCATCGTTACACCTTTTTCAGATTTTTCCGAAACTGAAGATTGACGGAATTTTTGAATGTATGCGCTACTTAATTTCCACACTATCTCTAAATATTATTTTGTTTTAATGGAAAGAGGACCCATTTGACATCTTATTCGAAAAGTTTAGTATTCGTGTTCTTTCTTTTGCCAATATTTATAAGGACCATTAAAATTTTCTGACAGTATTGGTACGTATTATACTCAATGAGACCTGTCAAATGAGATGTCAGATGACCACCCTTTGCATTAAAAATATTCAATATTAAAAATATTCACTTACAATACCATGAATAGTCAAAGTTATGTCGACTATTGTTGCGGTGGTATCATGAATGACCAATGCGCACTCGTCTTAATTCCAAGGACAATAATAGACAAGAGTGACGCCACTGTAAAATCACCTACGTAACTTTAAATAGGAATGATATTCGAGGGACTATTCAATGAAACACATAATTTTTACAAATCATCTTTTTATGCATTTATTAACAAGCCGCGCAATTTCTATAGTAACAGAAAACGGAAAGTTATTTTTTTTTAAAAAACTTCATTTATTTAAAATATTCACTTTTATGCCCTTTAGGAAGACATATATGTTTCTATCTTTTTAATGGCCAAGAAACATCAAATTTTGGATTTTCATACCTGAACTTTGACAAATGTGCATTGCATAGTCATCAAATTTTTGTGAAATTATGGGTATTTATTCTACACAATGAGATTTTTCAAGTGAGGTGCCACATGGAACCTTTTCTAATTAAAACAAATATTCAATATTTTGCAAAACGGTAATTTTGAAATGTTCATTGTTTATAAAAACATCTAAAATTTGTAAAGTTTATTACACTATAATTTTAGTAAAATATTTGACGAATTCAAAAATTAAAGAAATTTTGGTCCTCACTCTATATTTATTGCAATCATTTAAAAACAACGAATAATAAACATAACAAATGATTTAATTAAAATATACATATACTAGAACACGGCGACCGCTTGTTTAAGACTTTGAGAATTCCAGTACACTTTAATTATTGCAGACAAATTAGAAACAGAATTTAAAAGAAGGGTTGACTATTTGTTAGGTGCACAGTTTAGAAGTTTTTTTGGGTTAATTAGTGACAACAGCACTACGAACAATCTTGTTTATTCAACCTTGTATATTTCATTTTACTTTGAGAGGTTCTGGCCGACAGACATATAATTAGTGGTTATGCTTTAGTTAGTTATTTGATAATCGAGACTAAGCATCATTGATATTTTTTTTAAGAAGTTCTGCAAGTAGAACGCAAAATTGATGTTTGAATAAAGAAGATCGTTCATAGTGCTGTCTTGACTATTTCACTAAAAAACTTCTAAATTAAGAAAACTGAAAGGTTTTAATAGGGCACTAAAGTTGTACATTTTTCAGGTGATGCTCAACATTTTCTTGAAGGTGCCAGACACCCCATGGCACCCCCTAGCTACAAACCTGGAAATCAGAAACTTTACAAAGTACCAATAAGGAAGCAAACTATAACAATTTAATTCAATGTGGCCACCTCCTTTCGAAATATTTGTTATAACATTTCAACTAAAAAGTATAACTGTGTTAAATTCTTGTTGATGTTATTCGTATATCGTTTGTTATTAATTGTTTTGGAGTTACTAGTGTTTGTTTACTTTGGGCCTAACAAAATTAGATTTATCAGAATTAATTTCCATTAACGCAATTTTCTGGTTGCTAAGTGAGCGAAAGTCAAGTTGGACAGTACATCTTTATCGTATACAATAGTAGCTTAACATTAAAGTATTTAATTTTTTGCAATACATAGGGTGATAAGAAAAAATTTAAACATAATTGAAAATTGTTTTTAGAGCAAGTAGCTGTAGCACTTGCTTTTAATTCTAAACTGTTTTTCAAAATGAAATTTGTTGTGCCACCAAAATAAATTTCTTTATTAAGTACAAAACCAAAAAAAATATATTGACTCTTTTATGCCTTTTCGTTTTGTTAGAATACGACCTACCTGGTTACTTAAAACAGGATCTGAAGGGATGCCACTAATGTGAACTTCGTGTTGAAACGTTGCTTGCTGAAAGCGAACTTGTTGCTGGCTGAACTACACTGACCAGAAATGGTACTGGGTGCGTAACCCAGCGCGAACGTACCAATAAAGGGGCAACTGAACGCGAGTTCGAGGAGAACTACTTCTGCCGGCTGCTGGACAAAAGTGAATTTTGCTTAAAACCTGCGTCAAATAACCTCCGAAGGCTACGAATTGATTATAGCAAATAGTGCGCAAGTTCGCAAAAACTCGTCCGCATGACAAGTTTCTTCGGGAATTTGAACAGATATTGGATGCCTTAAAGTACTATTGCTATTTTGAAAAAATAAGGATCTGTCCAGGTTTTTCCGAAGGAAATTTCGAGCAACCGGTTAAGAATAATTACGTATGGGTCCAGATATGTACGCAGCTAAACTTTGGCCACGGCATGAAAATGTCCTTGATTTGATTACCTTAAAAAACTGTGCACTGAAACGAATCCAATTTATTTTGTTTGCAATTGTTTATTGACAGATTAACTTAAAACAGCAAATGTGTATTTTTAAACCAATATAATGTTATAATAAGCTAAGACCATACGCCGTATGTATTTAAATGAGGTATTATCTATTCCTGAATATTATTGTCTTATGTTCTAAAAGCTATATTATTTTAATTGATGTTATATTAAGTTAAATGAAAAATCTACTTCGATGTCGTCTCTTTTAAGTTTTAGAGCGTACTGTCCGTCACGATAGTTACTAAGTGAAAAATCGTGAATTATAACAAGTTTATCCGACACATTTTAATCCACTACAATAAAAGTATAAAAAAAACAAAAGCATTCAAGTAATGTTTGCATTCTCAACTTTAAAGTTACACTTTGCACATACTAATCATGGTAAAAAAAGGTGGCCGTATCGAAGACATAAT
Organism: Agriotes lineatus; assembly: GCA_940337035.1. NCBI lineage: Eukaryota > Metazoa > Arthropoda > Insecta > Coleoptera > Elateridae > Agriotes > Agriotes lineatus. The sequence goes on along the minus strand of CALNHX010003099.1, from coordinate 4,620 downwards.
AACATTATCGAACGCATTATAGTTATTTATGTATGAAGAACGTAAATAGACGTAGCTGCATAAAAATTATAGCACGAGGTGCGGAGCACCAAGGGATATGTTTAAATGTGGAAACCAAGTTATATTTTCTACGTTGTAGTATTAGATTTAACATTCTAGTTTATGTGAGCAAATATTCTCAAAGCCGGTTCTGCGCTGAAAGTGTATTGTAAATTTTTGGTTTTGGCGAGTGCATAATGTAAGAGGAAGAAGAGTGCAGCAAGAAACACGCGCTGTAAGCAGGTTGCGGGGAGTTCAAACCCTCGAGAGTATAGTACGCGAATATGCGGCTTGAAAAAGTCTGACAGCCAAAGTTTGCCACAAACAGTGATAAAGTGCAGCTAGTCAGCGTTTATAAATTTCGAAAACGCATTTTCCAAGTGTACATGTAAGTACGTTCATTTTAAGAGGCGCCAACTTACGAAATCAGCACTCGATCGGGGGTTTTAAAGGCAATTATTTTAACGCCATTTTTATGTATGTGTTGTGAGTAGACTCAGGTATCTTGCACATAGATTTTACTAAGAACTAATTCTAGAGTCTATTAGATTGCCTTTGATTTTATTTGTGTTCTGTGAGTTCTTTATATGTTTTTATTGGTATTTTAGTATCTATAGATAAGCTGCTAAGATATTAAGAAAGTTTCATGCTTAGTGAGCTAGCTAACTGGATAAAACGGGAAACAGTTATTTATAAAAAGGCGTATTAGACGACTTGTTCAAATTTTAAGTATTTACGGAGGGGTGAACAAACGTCGCATTTCAATGTACGATCCAAGCTTTATTTAAAAAAGAAGGCATTTTTTACAGTACTTTTAGCTAAATAGCCACTGGTAATAAGTGAACGTCTTAAATTAATACTCCGATATCACACCCAACCTAGCTGGGAAATACTTAGTAAGTAATTTTAAAAAGAAGTTAAAGTATATCAAAAGGAACAAAAGTGGTCCTTCAAGTTAAATTTAAGTGAAACCCAGGTACGAGTATATAAATTTAAAACAAGAAGTTAAGAATTTAAAGAAGAAAAATAAAGAACTGAAAATAAGATAAAAAAACGTAAAAAAGAGAAAAATGTTATAATTTTAAAACTAACAATAAAAAAGACAAATATCTGGAAGTAAAAAGCGAAATAGTAAACTTTAAGACGAAGTTAAACGAGAATATGTATGAAATTGAATTGATAAGCCAACAAGAGGAAAATAAAATAATAAAAAAAACTAAAGTACTTAGGCGGAGTAAAAATCTACATACACAATGATGTAATAAAAGAAGAACAACGTATCCAAAAATACATAAAAAATGAAACCAAGAAACAGAGAGAACAAGGGGAAAAACTCAAACACCAAAAACTCATTATAAACGGCGGAAAAGAGATTTGGAATACCAAAAACGATAAGGTAGAACGTGATAACAGAGAATAATGTGTACATAATAGTTAAAAAGAAACTAACTGTAATAAAAATCGACGACATGGAACCGACTATGGCAATAGGAAAGCATTTGAACGAGCAGACAAATATTAACTTAACTAAATCAAGTGAGAACTTGAAAGTAAACCATATAGTGCAAATTCAGATTTGGAATTTGATAGGAATGGATAGTAAAGAAGCGGAAATGATGGACAAATTACAAATATACTGCAATGGTTTTGTGCTCTCTACAATTCTGCTAGCCAATTGAACTAGAATGCATTAAAAGTCAAACCGAGGCACAGAGTTAATTATTTTAATTAGTGCAAGCTTAGCTTACTTTTATTGACATAAATGCACTGATGGGTGCAGCTGAGTTTCACAAATTGAGACAAAGGTAACATGAAAAGCTAGATCAAAAAGGTTACGTTCTTGGGTTCAGATTTGATGGGGTTTTGGAAGTGCGAATGCAGTTGGATTGTATCTGATGATGGTAGCGTTAACGTTTGCAGTATTATGTTTGTTATTGTACGAAATGGTTTGCACACATGCAAAGTTATGAGCATTATAGTGGTCAGAACCCTAGGACCAGAATGGCAAAGTAACTGAAGTGTATAGCAATGCAGTACGAGGATTAGAAATGTTGCAAGAAGCAACCGACAAGAAATGTTGCAAAAGAGCAACCTACGAAAAGCATTGAAATAGAACGAAAGACATTATTAAGTGCATAGTAAACTACAGAACATAACAGTGCAGTTAAAAACACAGTAAAATATAGCAGAGTTAGTGAAGTGCGTTATCACCTCATAAAACTTCAATTTAGCCTGTAAGAAATAAAGATGTTATTAAAACCTCATTCTATAAGTTAATTTTAATTATCAAACCTTATCGCCTTTAAACAATTGTGGTGATATGTTGCTACGATACCAGACCTTCTTTTGTTTAACAACCACAGAAAGAGCTTTGAAGTTGCTCAAGCTGTTAACATTGTTCTACATCAGCTACCAGAATTTTTTTTTGTGTTAATAAAAGCACATTCGTTTAGTACAAGTGTTGGACACAATTGGAACCAGTTTGTCAGTCCTGAAGTGGTGTAATTTGTGCTTTTTCATAGGCAACAAAATCCAGGCAGCTGCGGTCCAAGTACAGACTGCGTTCAAGAGTCGATATCGCTTGCAGGAGCTAGTTGAAGCTAAGGTTGGTGCCTTCAACACCTAGAGGAGTCCTCTACGCAGAACTTCAGGCAGAGATTCCAGTTACCAGGCCTTTAGCAGCTAAGAAAACGATTTAGCGTCCCCTGAGAGGTGCGATCAGCTTCGGAGTCACCGCAAACCAGGTATTTTACGCAATTTCCATCGTCCGGAGCCTTTCTATTTTTATGGGGCCTGCAAGATTGGAGTTTCCGCTTCGCATTTCCGCAGTTCCCGATTATCCAGTGCATTCCAGAACTCAGAAATCGATGTGTCGTCATTAGAATTTGTAGGAATCTCAAGGAAAATTGTGCATTCGTTTGTAAGCTAAAACAATTGAAGTTGGCGTCACTTGTACGTCACGCTAGAACAAAAGCCGTTAGTACTGTTGCTATGCGAGAATAATTATTGCTTATCTGAGGTATTTTGCTGAATTTGGCATTGATTTAGATTAATTACTGCGATTTTTATGGGTGCACACTGCTTTGTGTTTCATGTCAATTTTGAGGTTAGCTACTTCAGATTTAGTTTTGGTGCGTTCACAAATAAAATCCGAGTTAAACTGGAGCTACTAAAAGTTAGTTTGCTCTATCCAGTATTTCTAATTTAGCGACCTAACCCCGAGACAGAGTGTTATGTTCACCGGAGCAGCCGAATATTATTGCATATAGTTAAAATAAAAAAAGGGCACAAAATCGTTTACCTTTGCATTAGAATATTTGTACACTTTAATAATCCTAAGATCGTGCACATCCAGCACTATTTTTATTTAATACGTGAATTTAGAAGCACCCGTTCCAAATCACTTTTATTAAAGGCAGAAATTCGCATAAAAGGGCTGGGGCGATATATCATACTAATACAATGTTAACATAATAAGAATAATTTAAACAAAAAATAAAGGTACGAACACAGGAGGAATACTTGGAAATCGTTTACTAACTCATGGTGGTGTTTATACGCACGAACACGGCAGAGCAAGAGTAGCCCTAATTGTACATAGATAATGGACAAAGTAAAAGAATGGAAACAATAGTAATAGTAGTGTTAGTGCAAAAAGCAACGTATTTCTACCTAGTTATTTTGTATAATTTTTGAATCGTCTGCGCTGTCGTTTTGATTTGTCCGGCTTTGTCGCGGCGACGGCGCTTCCTTATCTTCGAAAGTCGCTGCCGATATCCTGGCATTTGAACTCGATGTCTGCCAGCGCTTATATGCTTTCCTTTGTCAGCCCGATTTCGACCGTTAAGGGTAAGTTGTACGTGGTCATTTAAGACTGATTTCTTATTCTTGTTGAATTAGTTTAACGTTTTGAGGTATTTCTAGCTGTTTTGACCCGGTCACTAATGTTCTCGTACAGAGCTCTCTTTCTTTGATCCCGCGATGATTCCATATCGAGCTATTTTTGTACTAGCCATGTCTCGTAATGAGATGTTTAAACTGTTTGATAGCAGCATGTCTTAGTTTTGTATCGTATACGTGCTGTCAGGGTCAAATCTACTGCTCACGTAAGCTGCCGTCCGTCCTGTTTAAGAGGCGGCTTTGACTTATTTCGGCGCTGAGTTTGGAGAGATAGTAATATAGCCTATCAGCCAGGGCGCTGCTGGTGTCGACAGGAGGTAGTATTATGTTCAGAGACTTCCGTTTTGCTCGTAGCTATAATATTGATTTTATGAATTTAATTGCTGGAACGAAGGTCAGCGATTTCGACTGAATTCCTCAAGGGTTCGTCGAATTTTACCTTTGCGTATGGTGTGATAACTTGACTTTGTTTTAGTGCATTATGTAGTTTGTGCATTTAATGTAATTATTATTGTATTTATACAGGGTGTAATGGAAGTCTACGTAATAATTTTAACCTGCGATAGAGCTCACCAAACTGAACTACTTTTTTATTTATCATTTATATTTTAATCGCATATATTTTCGATCATTTATATTTCCTACATTTGACGAACCGTTTAGCAAGCAAATGTAAATTAA